>JBBBWG010027468.1:26010-41553 GCA_037176905.1 Azolla pinnata | reverse complement strand
ACATCTGATTCACAACAGGATTCACAACATTAGAGCTGAGCTGAGCTGAGCTGAGCACATCAGTATTCACCGACAGCTACATCTGATTCACAACAGGATTCACCACCAGATCTGAGCTGATCTGGGCTGAGCACATCAGTATTCACCGACAGCTACATCTGATTCACAACAGGAATCATCACCAGAGCTGAGCTGAGCTGAGCTGAGCAGAGCAGAGAGCAGTAAAAAATTTACAGTTGTAAGTTGTGAAGCAGTGAAGGTTTTTCGTCAAAGTCGTAGCTTGACGCGAGAAAGAGAGGGTCAAAGGAAGCAGGAATGGAAACAGTGCAGTCTGTGTAGATCTGGCCATGGCGGCACTCTGAGCTCTGATCTATCGCACAGAATGAGAGGAGCCCACCATCGCCTTTTGACCCTTTGTACATCCTGGATGCTCTGTAGAATGGTCTTCTTCGCTCTGAACTGCTCAACTCCTCCTCCTCCTCCTCCTCCTCCCGCTCTCCATGCGCGCGCTCTTCTGTCAGTCTACGAATAAACGGAGTTGAAGGACATTTCTCCTCTCCATTGCCGAGACGCCAAGGAGGATTAAGCCTCCCTTCTTCTACTTCTCGCTTCCGGCTTCCTCTGCTTATGGGTGCTAACTATTCGAGGGGAGAAGGTGAAGACAACCCTGGTGATGGGCCTTGGCCTCCATCTTCGGCATCGCCTTCTTCTGAATCCCGTTCTCCCTTCTCAAAGAAGTTCTTCCGGGTTTCTGACCACAGCTATAAGCCTCCTAGAGACATCTCCGGGCCCCTGGGCCCCGTCCCTCTAAACAGTGGACACAGTGTGTATGTCACGTTCACAGGCGCCACTGCTACGTCTACCTCAGCATCCGAGAAGAGCAAGAAGACCGGCATAAAGACTAAGGTATGTGTGCTCTACTTTTCAAAACCCAAAACACGTTCTTTGCTTTTGGAAGCTCTTTGGTGACTATACAGCCTATGTTGTGCTCCATTCACAGTGTTTTGGGCGTCTGTGTACATAGATGTCTATGTCAACCTTAGCACAGGTCAACTGATAACCCTAAACTTGCCATTGGAAATGTGGAAGTTGATCATAATGAGCATCATGTTGGATTCTACCATCCGAGTACCTTAAGAAGGTCTGTTATAAGCCTATGGCCTCGAGAATTATTAACTTCATCGTGCTGATTGCCAACGAATTATGACGTCAAGAATGCAAAATTTTCCCTCAAAGGGCGCTCAATTCACCATTTGAGGTTGTAGGTGACAATCAAATTATATTTGGAATTTCACCATATGAACCTGCCCAGGTCTCGATTATCAAATTCACCAACCAAAGAGAAAGATGCTCAGATCTACCATCACAAATGTTGGGTTGATTACGTGATTTCAACATAAGGAATGTTGCATTCACCATCAAGTATGCCAGGACCATGATTAAAATTGCCGTATACATCATCATAGATATTCTTGAAGGTGGTAAGCTGAAGAGAAAAAAATGCCACATGCACTATTTGAGGATGGTGAGCTCACATGCTGGCCATGAGATGAGAAGGCTGAACGTATGTACAGGAGAAGAGGCAGTAAATATGAAAATACTCTGCTAAATACGATCTTTGCCTTCTGACTACATTAATCTTCGTTATATGTAGAAAATAACGTGCAATTCTGAAGAAAGAAAGCAGGCATGAAAGCAGAGTGTTATTTATCCTTCTTTCTCAGTATGCAACCTAAAGAGTCATTCTTTTGGCTCTCAAACCGTTTTAATAGCTATGGGATAAACCTCTGATGATCAAGAAAATCATGTGGTAATATAATCTGTTTGATGGTAAATGTATGAATAAAATTAACGAAATGTACATCTATGTGCTTGCATGTGGGGCAAAGATCTTTAAGTATATAAGGAGTGATTGGGTTACGGCTTTCGTTTGACTGTAGGTTCTGCAAGCGGTTGGAAGGGCTGGGACAGCTAGTTTGGGAAAAGCAGTCGATACATTAGATACAATAGGTAGTAGCATCACCAATATTAACCTTGGAGTTGGAAGTGGTTTTCAGTCGGCAGCAGCTTCAAAGGGAAACAAGATTGGGATATTAGCATTTGAAGTTGCTAACACAATTGCCAAGGGATACAACCTAAAACTTTCATTGTCTGCGGATAGGATAAAGCATTTAAAAGAAGAGGTTCTTTATTCTGAAGGTGTCCAAAGACTGATATCTACAGATATGGAGGAGCTTTTAGGCATTGCTGCTGAAGATAAGAGGTATACTGCCATATTTCCGCATCATCTGTTTGCCCATGCTGTGCAGTGTTGATTTTCTGCAATACAAATATGCCATTCACTAATTAGTTTTCTTTCAGCTGTCTAACTTTGGTTTAGTAAGACTCTGGTATCCACAGTGTATTTCTTGATTGTTTGGGGGAACATATTAATGTAGCATTATTTGAAACTGTGGGCCTCTGAACAGTAGATTTCACTTATAGCTGAGTAGTACAAATTTCAATGAAAATGTAGAACGGATCAAAATTTGTAGTGTTACGATCCCCTTCGACACAAAATTTATTTTCCTACAAAACTGAAGCTGCAGGTGCTAGCTATACTGGATATGTGGGAGCTGTTTACAAGCTGTATGTTTGTATACAGCCATCAAGGAAGTGAATGGATTACGTTTTTCTTGCTAGGATCATCTTGCACAACAAAAAGTTTTGCTGCTTATTTTCCATGCAGGCCACTATTGCCATGATCTGTTTGTTCAGGCTTGCCTGTGCGTTTTCCCTGGAGTAATGACACTCTGTTTTCGTGGCACCATAAATTTCCTTTCCAAGGACCTAGTTCAAAGCATTATTCTAAACATTAGTCATCCTTGTACTATTTTATGGCACATGGATACGGCGACCCAGCTTCATTGGATAAGCTGAGATGTGAATTAGATGTGCCTGACAAGGATGAGAGGGCCTTAAAAATTATGAAATTGGTCATGATGGAGGGGTTATCCTAGCACATACGATCGTGGATGAACATGATTAGGACAAAACCTCAACGTCACTTGCGATTTTCCCAGCAAAGTCAAAAGAAATACAAAAATTAACTAGAACACAATTGTGATGGGTTGTTTCATGCATAAGATGCAAGAAACACCAAGAGATAGGTATAGCAACTTTACATTTTATTAATCATAGCAATTTGGCAGCTGAGGAAATGCCAGGATTTTTCTGCTTGCAGCTGACTATAGAAAAAATCAACCAGAAAATAGCTGGTACTCTCATTGAATCTATCTATGAGGAAACTTGCTATAATATGCTATCATGCAAAGCTATAAAGAAAAGAAAATTAACTAGAAATGAAGTCTATTATTATTTCATAATGCAAACTGGAAATATTGCATGAAGATATGACACACATGGAAATGCTTCTTGGTATGAACAGCCTTTTCTGCATTCTAAACAGAGTATTTTATATGTAGGAAAGAATTAACAGTATTTGCGAAGGAGGTAGTAAGATTTGGTAACCAGTGCCGAGATCCTCAATGGCACAATCTTGATCGTTATTTCAATCGGTAAGGTTGTTTGGTTGGATGAGTCCTTGGGGGACATATTTTGAGTATATCTCATGCAGTGTGTAAGGTATTCTTATGATGCTTATTCAGATTAGATACAGAGACGTTTCCAAACCAAAGCAAAGAACAAACACAAGAAGAGTTACAAATGTTGGTTATTTGGGCTCAACAAACAGCGGTACATTTTATATACTGTATTTGAGAATTTTTCTTGTGAATGTTGAGTCTCTTTATATATAGACTGTTAAGCCCCTTCCTTATACATATTGAAAGCGTTCCATAAATGAAACTCTAAGCACCTTATACTTTGTGACATGTTTATATTTATGGGATAAAGTATGCTATCTCTTCAATACTTATTTGCTAAGATAAGGTATGCTATCTCTTTAATATTTATTACTCTGTATTTCCATTGTGTTTAGCTTATGGGTATATTTCTCTGTAAGTGGGAGATACAGACTTCAAAAGTTTATTCATACTACTGGCGATTTTCATGCATATGACGTTATCTTATTTCTCAACAATATACAATCAAGATTATTAAAGATATATATATGTCTATTTGGATATACATAATTATGCTTTGTTCGAATTCATGTGACAACGTTCAGAAAGTGGTTACATAACTATTTCTACTTTTTGAGTTTGAATGGTAAAAGCTTGGGTGCTTTTGTTGATCATAGGAACTTTATCATGAATTGAATTCCCTGGATAGATTTGAAGCTGAGATACGGAGGAAGCTTCAAGATGAGGATTCATATAGTAATTATTCAAGAGGTAAATTATTCAACCTCCCGAGTAACATTAATGATGCATCAAATTATGTGATTATTAAGTGACTGTCTCATTGGGGGTAAATTTCTGTCTTGGAGGAGTGTACTTTATACGTTAATAGTGAATAATCGAATTGAAATGCAAGGAAGAGTGTGAGCTTGTCCATGGTAAACATAGCCTAAAGCATGGGCTAACATAAGCTAAAACGAATCCCCAGTAAATTGGAGTTCCTATATATACTTGATGCCCAAATACAGAAACCCTTGTAACCTCTGTTTACACTCTCAAATTTGGGTGTAATTTTGTAAATTCTGAGGGCAGTATGGTGTTGTTCATTATAGTATTAACGTGAATTTCCTTTTATTGATGGTAAAAGGCAGAGTCTGATATGTGGAATCTATTTACAGGGGACAGTCTTTCTGCTTTGCGAGTAGAGCTTAAAAGCCGGGCAAAGAATGTCAAGACTTTAAAAAGGAAGTCATTGTGGTCAAAGACTTTGGAGGAGGTATTGTTATTAAGTTCAGTTATTTATGCATAATTTTGTATACATGTGCCATAAATTTGATGAATTGAGGATTTAATGCACCCTGTGGCCATAGTATCTAACAGTTAAACTACTCTCAATGAAGTTTGAGAAGTTCTTTTGGAGTCATATATGATTACCTAATGGTAGTTGCAGAGTTTATTGTATGGAGTATCAACCTAGATATGTCTGCAGTTGTTCCTTATTCTTTGGCTTTTCATAGGTCTTGGAGAAGATGGTGGATGCTGTATACCTTCTGGATTGGGAGATAGACCATGCATTTGGAGATGGAGGTATTCAATTGGGTTAACTTTATGTACATTGACGTGCAAACATGAATGAATTGATTATTGTTATCGTGTAGCAATTTCACATAAGTAAGTTTCAGGTATATATTTGAGAATAGAAGCATCATAGCCCTGGCCATGTTCTTAGTTGACATAATTCTAAAGTAGAATAACATCCTATCTGATTCAGTCAATGAGCTACATTGAGAGAACTCGAATTCTATGATGGTAATGTACAGTTTCGAGGTGTAGGGTAGTGCTTCTTTTATAATGGTAATATTGACCGGAGAATGTGAGTCCCATTGGATGATAGTCAAGTATCTTTGATGTGTTCTTTTATATAGTACAAGATTCTGGTCCTTGCATACTTTCTGACGATCAGTTAGAGCTATAGACGTGTGGTTGTGTGTTTGTCTTTGAGCACATCTGCGATATGCTTTGTGAATCTATTTACCTTAATTGTCCCCAGATTTTAGAGCAGTGGTTATGTGCAGAACAAATGGTGGCTCTTATTGTTTGAAATCTAAGTTCCTGCCACATGTCTTTTTGATCTTTGCTTGGGCTATACAAAGGGCAAAAGGGAGATATCATCATGAATAGGATTTTCTTTAGGTCACAAGAATGGGTTACAGGATTAGAGGAGGGATCCCCTACACTAGCTGAAAAGGTTAAACAAATGATTATGAAGCTGGATTGTTCTCCATGTGTATCTCTATGGGGCCTTGTAAGGAATGTAAGAAAGATATACTGACATCTTTTAGAAGACCAAATTGCCGGTTGAGACCAAGGAAAACATTACATTTTAAAATGTTGTCTGTTCTTTGCGAACAAACCAGAAAAACTCACCTAATTAAGCTACCTAAAAGTAGAAAGTTGTATTCCTATGGAAAAGTAATATGACCTACGAATGGGCAACCTGCCCATCACATTCGAGAAATCTTTACCCAAGAGTTCTATTAGGAAAGTTTGTTTTGGGCTCCTCGGGATATGCAGTATCCCAAAGGACACTAAGTTTTCCAATGTTTCTAGTACCTTAACGGCATTTCTTTCACATTGTTGCTCTTTTTTTTATCTTGGAACTTTTTGGGTGAATTGGCCTGTGCATCTGATGTGAAAGGGAATATTCATGTATTGGCCATGGAAGCAGCTTGGGCAAGGTATATTGATTAGTGAAAGTATGTATCTGCTTTTATATTGTTAGAGCAATGACAATTTTGATGTATATTTTAAAACAGTTGATATAACGGTCTGATTGATCAATAAGAAACAAAGCAAGTAGGTGAAATAGTAGCTAGTTTGTCCACTTCGGGTACTTCAAATGAGTCCTCTTGTATGGTTTGTCAATGTCAGCATCAATCAAAGTCATATTTTGAGGAGATTCAATGTGCAGCTTTAAAGAGGTCTTTCTGTATGCCTCATTGAACTGTAACTTTGATGAATCATACATTGTGTGATCATCCACGTTTATCTTTTTTCTCCCTTTTCCAGGCATTTCACAATTAGGCATGTTAATTTCTCTCTGCCACCCTCTTTTCCATTACGAGTCCTGCCTTGTAGAGCCCTGCTTTCCAAAATTTAGATCCCACGCTCTTAACACATCCTTTAGTTGTTAGTCGATAGTCACTAATCTTCTCGCTAATTTTGTCAGGGAACACATCCTTTAAAAAAAGAGGTTCTGCAAAGATTGATGATAGCGAGCGTCTTGGTTCTCTTGGCCTTTCTTTGCATTATGCTTGCATTATTGGGCAAATCGATGGCTTGGTAAGTGATCATTGCACTGCAACTTGCAAGCCAAGATAACAAACTTGTTCAATTCAGCAAAGTTATTTTAAGTAGGCTGAATTGATTTAACATCTTCAATGCCAGGTGTGTCGTCCAGGTACTGTTCCAGTCGATACGAGAGATAATTTGTATCAGAGTTTACCACCAACAATCAAAGCAGCCTTGCGGAATAAGCCTGCAGCGTTAAAATCAAATCATCAGGTTTCTCTTCCTTTGCGTTTTGCTTCTTACGTTTTCCCTGCTGCTTTCTGATCCTTTTTTTTCCCTTGGCATTTACTCCGTTTTACTTCTCTATCCCTACAAATTTTCTTACTAACAGCATAGTACAATTACCAAAATCAGCACAACTTCTGGTGCTAAAAAGAAAAAGGATACCTTTGTGCAGTCTTGTACCATATCAAGTGTTAAAAATGAGCTCGATGCCATGCTGGGTTGGCTTGTACCGATGGCAACCAACACCACCAAGTAATATGCTCTACATTGTATTTTTACCCATTTGTGGAACAAGGATTTTCTACGGTCGTGAATCCGGGTTTCTCTATATTTTCATAGCTTAAGAGTGTGTACAGATTTAGGGTTTTTTATTTTATATATTTGTAGATAGGTTTTCTTGAAATTTGTTAAGAGTTAAAAATCCTATATAGTCTGTGGACTTGTGCATAGTGTCATATGTTTGTTTTCAAACAAACTATATAGGATGCGACTGTGTATTTGAAAATCTTCATTTTTGAACATCCCAGGGTGCACCATGGCTTTGGCTGGGTTGGAGAATGGGCAAACACAGGGTAATCATCATGAGATTGTGATGTCAGTTGAGAGACCTATGAGATGAAATCGTTAACTGTTTTAGTTTTGGGGCATACTGAAACTGCAGCTCATCGCTGGATGTGGGGCTCGCGGCGCAGACCAGCTCATGGCTGATCCAGACCCTGCATCATGCAGATCGGAAGAGGACGGAAGACTACATTCTGAAGATGCTGTTCCTTCTGCATGACCTGGTCATCCTCGCACAAAACAACATATTGGAGTTCAGAGCGGTTTCGTCATCGGAGAGAGGCAGAAATGTCGAGGAGCAGCACTGTTACGAACCCCTGGATGAGCTGAAGCAGCTCGATGCAGAGAGCCAGTCCCTAGCCGAAGAGCAAGGTGAAGCTACGGAGCAGCATGACACTACTACCGGTGATCGAGAAGAGTCGAGATCGAGCCAAGAGCTGGAGAGGAATTTGGATCCATCATCGTCGTGCGATCTGGCTGGGAGCCGGAGCCGGAGCCGCTCCTCCAGCCGATCCATGGAAGACATTTTGTCTCCGAGATCGTTGAGCCATGGGCACTTGGTGTCGATGATAGATATCGGGATTGACAGGGTCAAATCTCTCGATGTTATTGATCGAGTGGATGATATTTAACCGGGAAAATATCTGTGCTTATCATATCGAGAGCCACCTGCTGCTTCATTGAAATGACAATGAAGACAAGAAGGCGTATGTATTCCGGCCAAATGTAGTGGGGCATTCATCCTTCCACCGCGGTGCCCAACTTCTGAATCTAGAGGAGGGATTGGCTCTTTTTGGAAAAAGAAGAAAAAGTGCTTTGTAAAACTGGTGCAAAAATTTTCCATGAAGTACATACAAATGCGCCGAGCGATTCTTTCCGTGACTTTGGTGCCATAACATTTTTCAAGAATTTGGGTGTTTTTCTTGTGTCATATTGCTGCTGCTGCTGCTGCTGCTGCTGATGCTTCCACCATTGCTGCTGCTTCATCCGCCATTGTTGCTGCGGCTGAGAGAGAACACACAATGTAAAGTATCTCCCCTAAAGTAGCTCTAGTTGCAACATTGTACATCAGGGAATACCTGCTACTGTAATAAGAAAAACCATCCTGCTGCTTGACTTTGTCATGCTTCTTCTTCTTCACTAGCGAATCGGGAGAGCATATGCTGCATCGTACATAAGTATGCTTGATTGAATTGTAAGCTTCTTGATAAGTCTGGTTTATCCTTCCCTTTCTGTTCTCCGTTTCCGGCTTCCCGTTTGTAAATCTTTCCATTTGAAAAGGCGTGTTTTATCTTTGCCGAATTTGATCTTGTGGTTTCTGCAGCGTCTGTTGGATTCGATCGCGTATGAGTGGCGAATTCGATAAGATTTGAAGGATCACAATGGGCAGCTCTATCTATGTAGCTACTTTCTTTCTCTTCTGCCTGTGGAATTCCTTTGGTTGAAAGTTGTTAGCATGAATGAATCCATGAATCAATTCCAGTTTGGGTGTTCTAGTTCTCACTTCCCATGGAGATCCGAAATAATTCAAAATAAGGCTTTTGAAGCATCAACAATAACTGCAAGAGGGAAAATTTCTTCAATGTTGTTGATCTTCAAATTCTACCCTGCATCTCTTGCACTTGTCCACATCCAACCGATTTTCTGTTAGTAATGCACCATATTGCAGAAGCCATTGCAATGTTGTAATTTTGCATGGCAATTTGTACTCTCATAGCCTCCAAAACTTATCTAAGAAGCTTTGATTAATACCGTATTGTTGCCAATTGTCTATTTTGATACACATTATCACTTGTAGTTGCTAATAATACATGCCTTTTTAAGCTTCGCTGCGTATTGGAACAAAGGTATAGCCTTTGATGTCTGATACGGATCAATCCGATAATATTCAACAAGATCTCATTGTAATTTAGATAAGGGCTTTTGCTTCCATATACTATATCTTCCAATTGTCATCTATTTTCCTAAGATTAGGGGCACCGCATGCTGCCACATCCCTTTCTAATAATGCTCTGCTATGTACATTTAAGTACAAAGGAACAATTCCTTTGATCTACTTCAGAGAGAAACCCGTCATAAACTTTATCTCAAGTACGAATGACCAATCAAATTTATCATATGCCTTCTCAAAATCCAGAAATAGAACCGTTAAACCTTCATGATTATATTGCGCTATAGCTAACATCTCCCAAAAGGTGAATATATTGTCCATAATACTTGTACCATTTATGAATCCAATTTGAGATTCATGGATAATGTCTGAACCAAATGGTTGAATCCTATTGCTTAACTTTTAGCAATGATTTTATAAATGATATTTAACAATGTTATTGGACACCATCGCCTAATATTTGATGATTTACATGAAGCTTTAGCTATTATATAGATTAAACCTTCATAAAATACTTGTAGCATATTACCTATACTGTAAGATCTCTTGCAAAGCCTGTACGATATTATCCCCAATAATATCCTAGTGTTCCTAAAAGAAAAGTGGGCCCAATCCATCATCACCAGGACAAAAATGCTTCAGTAACTTATTGGTTAAGATTTCATTATTTGCTTCTAGTTTACTATTTATAACTTCTGTAATCCACTTTCAAGTACGAATATAGTCCTTGATGTATTTGTGAAGATTTGGCCACCAATAGTTTCGAGTTACTAAATCTAATGCCTTGTGAACACCATAATGTCGTGCAAATGGTGAATCATGACAGTCTTGCGATGCATGAATTCACGATCAATCATCTAGAATGTATAATTTGTTGTTTCAAAAAAGTAACCCATCATGCAAGGTGAATTGGTCAGAGTCTTTACGACTATTGGCCGATCTTAATTAACAAGAAGAAGCTCGACCCCCTTCCACTACCAACTGTCATCCCTGCACTCTCAGCTTACCATAGGGCTGGCCATTAGCAATCAGTTACTTATCCTCCGGTCATATCCCAACACACCATTAGCACAACTCCTAGCTATAGTCATCTGCACACAATGTCCATTCAACCACAACTTGCAAGATGACATGTGGAACTAGCCACACCAAGGCGAAAATCAGCCGTGGGAGCGTATGGTCATCTTTGCAAAAACCAACAGCAGCAACAAGATCAATTGATTCACCTAGAGCCGGGGCATTTCTAGAACGAATGTCCACAATGACCCGCTATCGACAACAGATGCATAGTCAATCTGATCACAACCTATGTACAAATAGTCTAGACTCGCTCGCGGGCTCAAGCGGCGATGTGATAGGCACAAGACCTAGTGCGCCGAGAGACCTTATTCATACATGTCTCGTTGGTAGTAGCTTTTATATGTCCATGACAATATCCCCTCCTTTAAAGAGGATTTCCACAAGTCGGAGTGTTAGAGCTATTATCTACTTTGTTTGGATATCAAAGGTGAAACTTTGCAAGCATTTCTAGGGCATCACTATGATTTCTGCGATGATTTCTACGAGCTTCCACATCCGAACATTAAGAGAATAGCCCGAAGAATCCACGAGATAATATAATTTTTTGGGCGTGATTTTGGAGTCCAAGGTAGCTTCGACTTCATATTTAAGTCCATCAAGAAGTTATAATGGTGGTAGTCATTGTGGTGGAAAATCTGGTTTGGAATAGAACTAGTTGCACATGGTTTTAATAATGAAACAAGAAAGACTAGATGAAAGCACATATGAGAAGGGATTGAGGTCAAGGTAGAAACCAATCTCATTGACTACCAAACTTTAGAAATCTAATTTGTCACATGGTCTAGTAGCGTTCACATTATGTCGTAATAATCATACCTTGTTTCCAATTCTAAACTTTGGTTTGACCATTTAGGAGTCTAGACCATGTTTATTTGCAAGCTGGCTGTAAGCGCATCATGTAAATGGAGTGATAACTTGCATTGAATGTTGTGGAGTTGATGCAGATGGTTTTATGTTGGAGGGTTTTTAGAAATCTCTTGGCACTTGATCATTGATCAACAAAGATGATATGCTGTGTTTGCGAAGAATGGAGAACATCATGTAAAAGAGTGCATTGAGTTGTTGTATGAGAACTCCGCAAGGTGTAAAAAACTCAACCCAATCATCATGTTGGTAATTAATGAAACAATAAAGATATTGTTGCAATGTTTGATTGGTGCCCTCTATGTGACCAACAGTTGTTGGGTGGAAACTAGAAGACAACTTACAAAATATCCAAAGCGACTTTAGTTTTTTCAAGAACATCAAAATGTCAAATTGTGGAGCGCTATCACTAATAATGTCATCTAGGAAGCCATGCAGTTTGAATATCTCCTATAGAATGAGGTTAGTTGTCTCTTGACCGACCACCTATAGACTTCATGCAAAGTAGGACGTGTGCCATTTTAGTATACTTGTGTACCACTATACGGATGACATCAAAACCCTATGAAGATGGGAGATGAGTAATAAAATCCAAGGAGATGGATCACCATGGACCTTTTAGTATTGACAATGGTTGTGAAAATTTATAGGGGCAATGTTGAGGTAACCTAGACCAACATATATGACAAGTACAAATATAGTTCTCGATCTATTCCAAGAATAGTTTTGAGTCACCAACTCTAATGTCTTGTAAACTCCATAATGTCTTGCAAAGGGTGAATCATGGGCGCAGTCTTGGAAAACTTGAATTCGCAATGAACCATCGACAATGTATAATTTGTTGTTAAGAAGAAGTAACCCATCATACCAGGTGAATTGGTTATAGTTTTTACGACTATTGGTCAATTTGAAACAAGAAACATGACCTTTAAGAATATGATCCAATATATCTTGAGAAAAATGATTCTTCTTAATAGTAGTATAAATTGATTCCAAAAGGCTTGATTCCAAAAATCATTCGTCTTAAATCTGAAGACATGAGTTGCCATTAGTCGAATGTGATCTAGACCCAACAAAACTTGGTTTTGAAAATCAAATGTAGGCTCTCCTAGACGTGGTGCTGTCAGAACCAATCTAGAGATTGAAGAAATATGTAAGAGAATAGAAGAAGAAAGGAGAGCGGACTGATAAGAGAAGAATGTGTTTATTAGAATAGAATGAATACAAGAGGAGTTGGATACAATGTAGGCTTCTAAAACTTAAGACTCATGTTGATTCAAATTGATTTGATATGATCTATATATCTAGGATGTTTCTATAAAATAACATATTCTAGGATGTTCTAGAAGATTCTAGAATAGTCTAGAAAGTTCAAGAGTTTTATTTGATACAATAATCATGATATTATGAAAAAGTAGCATTAAATTATTTTATGTCATGATAGAGTACCTCAATGGTTAAAATTTTGATTATGTAATACAAAGTCTTGGGTTCAATTCTAAGTAAAACGTAATGATCATGAATTCATGACACTATCTTTCTTTCTAGAACGACAAGTGGAAGGAGTCATTAATAATGTAGGGCCGGGTTTGTGGGTATAGTGACGATGAAAGTCGTTGATAAGAGCTTTATTAACATTATTGACGGTTTCCCAGTCATAGAATCGAGAATGGATGCTACCTTGTACTCGGTGCCATCAACAAGTTGGAGAGGAGGCGGTGGCGACACAACGCGGTTGGGATTTGAGCTGTGTGACAACACTAACTGTGAAAGACTTGATGAAGTTGCGAATTTGCAGGAAGATCGAGTCAAAATATTGCATCATTAATCCACTCCATGATGACAAAAGGATCTAAGCATCATGGTCGAGTAATCTTGATATGACGGCATAACAACCATACTCGATTACCAATCTTGAATAGACACGGAAGACGACGTCGATATGCGTGAGCCTTATGTAGGGCTTGAGCTTTCTGAAGATGTGAAGATAACTTGGACTAGAGGTGTTGTAATTGGTAAGCCAAAGCCCCACTTCGGACTTTTCGATGTTACTACATGCTACTAGAACACTGATTTATGATGGAGCTAGCTTCTCAGTGCTTTGGGCAGCAATGGAGATCATGAATCTCTAAACATCGTATGGATGTGGTAATACATCGGTGGATGCATTGCTAAGTCTCACGGGGGAGATGTTGCCGCAGCCCCATCATCTACCAGTTTTGCGCGAAGATGCAAAGAAGTACATGATCACGTTGCATGGGCTCCTCTACCAAAGAATCCATGCATGTATCAACAACTGTGTGCTATTCCGAGGAGAAATAGCTGGTGAGATTCAATTTGTTAACAAATTTTGAAGCTACACTTTTTTCTTTTCATGAAAACATAGTGGCCATATTTTTAGGCTATCTCTACAAAAACATCATCATCAGATAACTTTAATTGTTTAAATTGGAGATACTATTAGGGGGTAAAAGCTTGTCAAAACATTCTCCAAAATATCAGGTAAAATACTATGAGTGTTGAATACAGGCAAAGACAATCATAGATGATACCCAATATAATTTGCATTAATGGAGTATGTACGAAAAGATGAGATACCTCTGACAATATTTGTGCATGGAAAAACTTTGTTGACTCGATATGAATCATGTTCCGCACTATAATTTCTTCTTAAGGGGATACTACGACGAGAACTTAGTTATGTTCACTTTCTTTGTGAGAATTTAATAAATTAAATATTAAAAGGTCAAGATGCTCGAGCAACCTAATGCACCAATCTTAAGTTCATGAGAGAGCGTGGGTTTATATCCCACTCTTTATAATTACTATATTTATATAAACATAGACTGCATGTATTTCAAACCCTAGATTGATTGATACTTTATAGAAGCTTTTAGAGGGTTACCTATATTTTGATGACATTCATTTCATTAACAAATTTTGAAGCAATACTTTTACAATTTTCATGAAAACATAGACAAGCCATGCTATCTCTATAAAAACAACATAATCACGTAACTTTGCTTGTTTAGATGGGAGATACTAGTAGAGGACAAAAGGTCGTCAAAATCATCTCCAAAATATCTGGTAAAATTCTTTTAGTGATAAGTACTAGCAAAGAAAGTTATTGATGACATTCAATATATTGTGCATATAGAAAATGTTTGTGCATATAGAACCTTGTTGATTTTCTATCAATCATTTTCTCCACTATATTTTCTCATTAAGGTGATATTACGATGAAACCTTGGTCAGATCAAATTTCCTTATAAATATTCAAACAAATATATATTAAAAGGTCAAGATAGCCAAGCAGTCTAAGGTGCCAGACTCAAGTTCTAGTTCTCATCAGACAGTGTGGATTCAAATCCCACTCTTAACAATTCGCAAATGTATTTAACCATAATATGTTTTTATTCCATCAAATACTTCTTATTTATTGAAAAACTATCCTAGAATCTTCTTACTCGATGAAATGGGTTTCTATCAAACCTGAGATTAGTGTATACCAATATAATTAGATTTATTTATAATCTATAGATTAGATTCAGTTTGTCTACGAATTTTGAAGCAATACTTTTTTTTTCCATGAAAACATAGGGTGGCCATATTCTGTAGGCTATCCGTACAAAAATAACATAATCACACAACTTTGCTCGTTTCGATAGGAGATAATGTTAGAGGGTAAAAGCTTGTCAAAACGTTCTCCGAAATATCCTGTAACATGCTTTAAGTGTTAACTAGAGGCGAAGACAGTCATGGATGATACCCAATATCATCTGCATTTAACGGAGTAGTTGAAGAAAAGATGACTCACCTCTGAAAATATCACATAACCCTTCTTGTTTACATGGGAAAATACTGCTAGAGGGTAAAAGCTTGTCAAAACAGTGTCCGAAAAATCCTGTACGATACTTTCAGTGTTCAGTACAATCAAAGAAAGTCATGGATGACACTCAATATATTGTGCGTATAGAGCCTTGTTGATTTGATATCAATCATTTTCTGCAC
>JBBBWG010027468.1:8697-25910 GCA_037176905.1 Azolla pinnata | reverse complement strand
CTTGTCAGAACGTTCTCCGAAATATCCTGTAACATGCTTTGAGTGTTAACTAGAGGCGAAGACTGTCACGGATGATATCCAATATCATCTGCATTTAACGGAGTAGTTGAAGAAAAGATGAGTCACCTCTGAAAACATAGAGTGGCCATATTCTGTAGGCTATCTGTACAAAAATAACATAATCACGTAACTTTGCTTGTTTCGATAGGAGATAATGTTAGAGGGTAAAAGCTTGTTAAAATGTTCTTCTAAATATCGTGTAACATACTTTAAACCTTAAGCTAGTGTTAAACCCTAAACTCTAATGTTAAACCGTAATGCTTAAGGCAACCCTAAACCCTAAACTCTAAATGTTAAACTCTAAACCCTAAGAGTTTAAACCCTAAGCTAGTGATAAACCTTGAACTCTAATGTTAAACCCTAATTCTTAAGCCAACCCTTAATCCTAAACTCTAAATGTTAAACCCTAAACTTTAAGAGAACCCTAAACCCTAAGAGTTTAAACCCTAAACTCTAAATCTTAAACCGTAAACCTTAAGCCAACCCTAAACCCTGAGAGTTCAATCCCTAAGCTAGTGCTAAACCCTAAACTCTAATGTTAAACCCTAATTCTTAAGCCAACCCTAAACCCTAAACTCTAAATGTTAAACCCTAAACCTTAAGACAACCCTAAACCCTAAACTCTAAATCTTAAACCCTAAACCTTTAATCAAACCTGAACCGTAAATCCTAAATCCTAAATCCTAAATCCTAAATCCTTAATCCTAAATCCTAAATCCTAAGCTTGAAGCCAACCCTAAACCCTGAACTGAAGATTTTTTATCACACACGTTTTACACTAATTCCTAAATTGAAGAAAGAAGAAGACGAAGACGAAGAGGAAGAAGACGAAGACGAAGACGACGAAGACGAAGAAGACGAAGAAGCAGAGAGATCGGCCATGGCGATGGCGGACTCTGAACTCTCGATTTCCTCTTCCCCCGACCTCTCCGTCCTCCTCGGCCTCCCCCCTCCTCTTGCTTCCGACTGTCGCCCTTCCACACCCCTCTCCGCCTCCGACCTCCGCTCCCTCATGAACCGCATGAGCCTCCGCTCCCAACAGCTCAAGTCTCGCCTCCGCGATTGTATCTCCTCCCAGCGCCGCGACTTCACAAGCCTCGTCGGCCGCGCTGCCTCCTCCCTCTCTGCCTTCTCCCAGATCTCCGATGGCTTCGACCCGATCCTGTCGCAGGATCTGGTTGGGCTCTGTTCGCGCCTCCTCGAGGTTGTCGAGGAGACGCGGAGCACCAACAGGAAGGTCGTGGAGAAGAGGAAGGCTCTGCTGATCGTGGAGAAGATTTCCGATCTTTACCGGAAGCTCGAGCAGGTTAAAACGAACATGTTGGAAGGAGAGATCGAGGAAGGTGTGCAGAGTTTGATCAATGTGAAGGCAGAGCTTGGAATCTCAAACCGACCTGTAGATGATGAAGATAAGAGTGGTTTGGTCGAAGACGAGATTATACCTTTCGATCTCTTGAGAAAAATCTGGTTGGACAGATTCACAGAGGTGAGCGTAGTGACGGTGAATCATGAATGTTGTCTCTAAACAGGTGACTCTAAGATCATCCGTCTTGGTATCTGAATGAACAATTTATCGTTTGATACTTCGCTTGTGACCAAAGGCACATGATAGCATTGTGTGGTCTGTGGCTCAGCTATGAAAGGGAAGTTCTTGTCAAATTGACACCATGAATACATTATAAACATGGAAACTAAGGTCTTAAATGCATACTTGGAATGTTACGTTTTGGAAGTCCAGGAATCTCTGTTCCGTGACTGTGGGATAATCTGTGAACTCAGTTTGTTCCTTTTGATGGGCAACACTACCCTAAAATGAGGCGTTTTGGTGTTTGATTAGATGTCGAATCATGTAGGAGAGCTTTTTTCAAAGATTATTCTTGTGGACAAAGATAATAGGAGGCTGGCTGTCGAAGATCGGGCTCAAGTACAGACATTGTTAAAAGCGATGCATGTGAGTACTCACCACTTTGCAGTGATAAGAGCAGCTTAGAGAGAAAGATTACATAGTTCATGGACACGATTCCGAAGGATCTCGACACAAGATTTTTGGTTGAGCTGTTAAATTTGTCCTCAACAGAGTATAGGCTTGCTAGGGGAAACATTTTCAAAGCTTGCTGACACTGTGTGGAAAGCTACATTTACTCCCATTCTACAAGAGCCAGCAAAGTTCAGCTTGATCGAGAATTCGGTTGGCAATACAATCAACTTGCAATTGGATCTGATGCCCAATGCCGAAGTAAGGAAGTCTCTACCAATAATGTTTTTATATTGAGAATAGTCAATATGCTACGGAAGTATGCGTGTTTGTGTAAAGAGTGAAGTTTGAGGCCATTCATAGTAACAGTTGTCTTTCATTAACAGGATGGCAAGGCATTGCAACTCCTGTATGCAAAACTCCTCAATATCGTGAACTTTCTCTATCTCTATGTGTGTTGTAGCACTGATGCTTGGATGAGGGAGCTAGGCAGATATCTATGGCCTCAGATTGCTGAAGCAGTAATATCAGGCTACCTCTCAAAGGTTTCTTTCTATGAACTACCTTATTATTTTGATCTTTCAAATGAAAAGAATGAAAATGAAAGCAATATCATCGATTAGAAGTTATGAAAGAGAGAAGCAAATCTGTGGTCGATTTCAAGATGAAAGAAAGTTGATTGTTTCCAGCTGATGATAAGTTGTGGGTCTTTTTCAATCACTACATCTTATTTTGCAGGGACTCAACAGAGTTTTTAATGATTAAACAGAGACTAAATAAAGATTCATCGATTGCCTTACATTTTTCTCGGGTGTGGATTGCAGCTCTTATTCAACTTATCTTTCTCCTTGTAGATATGAGGTTATTAAAGGGTAGGAGATAAAAGCATTTCTCCCAGAGCAAAAACATAATTATGCAAAGAAAAATTTGAAAGCCGCAGTTTTTCCTGAGGGGTCTGTCTAGTTTCTTGCTATCACTGTAACCTTCCAAAGCTTTTCAAATCTCATTTTGATGGTTTTTTACAAATCTCCTTTAAATCAAAGGAATTATTTCATGTTTGATACCAATAGGGATATTAAAGGGCATCATATTCCAACAATTCGTGGGTTCTCATAGTATTTTGCAAAGCGAAAAGGTGTATGGTGATAATTCTGAAACTCTGTTGAAAGACAAAAACAAAGACATAAATAAACTCTCTACAGCGTCCAAATGTTGTATTACAGAAAAAATGTACTAAAGTGAATTATAATAGAACCAAACCAGTATTGGTTCAAGCTTGTCAAAAACATGATCTTAGATTTTATCTCAAACCACCTAGTTAGGTATCATCACGAAATACTTCCTTATCACAGGATTTCCTGAACTAAATGATGATAATATGGGTTTATTTATGGCAATCACCCTCTCTGGAATCACTCCGAAAGGTCAGTCATGCTTTTGGTTATCGGTTTCATAAAGTATGAAGAGGAGCAAATTGTATCACATGGATTATTGGTGATGACTGTGGAAATGAGTAACGATGGTCTTGGTGTATCTGTAGGAAATGCTTGTCAGTATCCCCTGAGAGCTAGGGCATATTTCTGTACCTATAGAACCTTCTGGCTCTCAATCTTCTGTAAAGGCTGGCTGGACATTCCTGTATTGAGGTCTGCAGATGGTAGACAAGGCAGTACCTGGCATGCCATAATTGGGCAGAAGTTGTAAGGCCTTTGGAAGAGATACTTCAGTTTAATACTTTTTATGATAGGCTATTACCAGCAGAATATAATAATAGAACATGCATAAAACAGAAAAAATTAGGATATCAGCACTCCAAATGGTATATAGATGGATGTACCACAGAGTCCTGCTGCTTACTTATGAATGCAAAGCCATATTTAGACGTAGTTCAGAGAGAATATACCTGGGTCCTGTCCTCATTTGAAGAAATTAATTTTTAAACTTTTGTATATGCATCGTTTCTAACCCGTTTTTCTTTGTTTTAGGCTGTACCAAATGAAGTATCAGAAGTTACTCAGTTTGAGGAGTATACAATTATGACAAATGACTTTGAGAAAGCACTCGCCAATGTTGGCCTTATTCCTAAGCTAGCAGCTGATGGTGATAAATTAGGAAAATTTGTATCGGATGTTGAATTACACTTTGCATCTAAAAAGAGAGATCGAATCATGGCAAGAAGTCGACGCTTATTAGTCCGAGCTGATTTCAATGTCTTTTCTGTAAGTGGGACTGTTTTTCTCCTTCTCTTTCTGATTTTCTCCCTCTGGCTCATGGAGATAAATGGCAATTAAATCCCCCAAATTCTATCTCTAGAAAGAATTGTGTACTCCATAGAGATGTTAGTAATGGGAGGCATGTAGAAGTATGCTACAAAAATTAGGCTTATGAGAGTCCACCAAGAATGTTAAAACTTGCTGTGAACATATGAAATTGAAGGTTGTAAAAGTTAATGAGAAAAATTCTTCTCATCTGGCTGGATGTTTGATATCAAGGAAAGACTTAAAAGACGAGGTGCTAAAGATCAATTGTATCTCTGATGGGATAATAGGAAGTAAGAGGACATTAAGAGATCATTGGAGGCATTGATTGAAATGGGGTATGAAAGAAGATTGAAATTGGACTTGATGTTTGGAATTAGTGTTTAGGGTTTTGGACTTTCTGAGTAAGGGGATAAACATTGTTATAGGGTGAGTAGAAGATGATTGTATCCTTTAAAGGAGGCATAACTGATTGATAGAGTACAAGAGTATCTCAACAGAGGTTAGCAGGGCCAATTGGCAACAGTAAGTACATGAGTGTGTTACATCATAGCCTATGGAGAAATTACAAGAAGTTACATGAAATTACCAGAATACCTCCAAATATCTTCACTTCTAGCTTAAAAAAGGTCATCTGCAGTACTCCTCTATTTCTACCACGCTCTCAAACTGTGTGCTTAAGCGCATATATCTGCAAAAACGTGATTGCGAAGCAGAATAGTGGGATACGATGCTTTATTAGTATTTTGTATGAGAGTTTTTCTATATTGGCAGTCTGTCTGGGAGAGGCTTTTGAATTCAGATATTAAATTGCTTATAATTAGGTAAAACAATCACATGAAGATTTACAAAGCACAAAGAAGGGTATGGAGAACAAAGGGAATAGAACTGAATTGTTTTTCCAACCAGAGAGCTGTACAATCTCATATGCTGCAAAGCAGCTGATGGACATTATACATGGAGTTTTGCAGGTAGCGAAAAATAATAGCACGTATGTTTAGCAGTAAAATCTGTACTTAAATATAAGAAATCTACCTTAAGGTCTTTTGCAAGCATAGGATGCATGTTTGGCGGGCTCAAGAATATCTGTGGAGCTTTATCATACTGCACGGGACACCTTTCTTCTATATTCTGCTATTATGCCCGTGAAGGTTAGAAGGATACATGTGAATGAATAGTCATAACATTTTATTCAGAAATAAAATATCACTGGCTTTTTGCTATATGCAGTTGTCAAAAGAGCTGCAGAGCATTAGTTTGGAAGCAATAATTTATCACAATGACTGCCTTTACCTTGCACATGAGAGTCTTGGTCTTTCATATCAGGTATGCAATATTGTTTCTCGTACAGTGAATTGTCTTTCCCAAATTCAAAGCAATGACATGTCGTCGTTTATGTTAAAAAAAAATCATAGTTTATAAGTTACGATTTGTTATTCAATTGATTGTATATTTTCATCAATAACACATATGGTGTCTTTATAGAAGCAATTATTAACTAGTACAAATCCTTAATAGTCATCAGAGACAAGATTGCATACTGATAATTTGTAATAAAGAGGCATCCTGCCATTGAAAGGTAGAATGCTGAAAGCTGATAAAGCAGATACATAAAAACTTGTATACACCATTTCATGTGGATCTTGGTGATTTTTTTTAAGTACGCATGTTGGTCTATCATTGCAGTATCGTGAAGCCTTTCCACCTGAGCTTAAGGAAAGGTGTGTATTTGTTGATCTCTTCCCTGTTTTCCAAGAAATGGCTGATGAGGCTTTGAGGCAACAAGTTCAGTTGATTATCTGTAGTCTTAATGAGGTATTTTCACCTGTACTTCTGTATATATGTTTCTAAGTACTTGTCACTGATCATGATCAAATGCATGTTGTACTCTGATTCCAGGCTCTTGATCAAGGAAATGGATTCCGAGATACTAACAATATGCGTTCTTATGAGATGGCAAGCCTTGCCATCGATCAGGTTGGCGTATGAACCAACTTGTTTATGTTTTTCAGAGAATCTGATAACCAATTTAACCTTGTGTCTTTTGTACAACCACCATTCTGTTACAACAAACAATGTTTATGATGCAGTTTTTTTTAGACAATCATCATTATATCTTTGTTAAAATTTATCCACGTTAGCTGTGTAGATGTAAAGGTTGTCTCTAATGAACATCCTGAGTAATGGTGTAGCTTCTGCATTTGATGATAAGATTTGATGTAGATATATATTTGTCAAAATCTTGAGAAAGGCTCTATCATTTCTAGGTAGTTTTTCTCTTGGAGAAAGTGCGTATGATCTGGAAACCAATAATGACACCCAGCACTTATGTGAAGTCCATGGCATATTTGATGACATCATCTTTAGATCGTATGGCAACTGAGATCCTCAGCCAAGATGACATTGATATGAGAGAAACAGAACAGGTATAATGGTTGGGAATTGTATGAGTATTCGTCTGATCTTCCTCAAAATATCAACTTTTGTTTTTCTGTTTGCAGCTCCGTAGATTAATTTTTTCTTTGGAAGATCAGCTGTTTCCCTTGTTGCAAAGCTTAGTTGATGATGGGTCGTCAGATGAAACATCATTAAAGAAAATAGGAAGCTTAGTTCCAACCTGGTGTAAGCTTCTACGGTTAGCAGGTACTCGAACATAAATTTAGATAGATTTCCTAATTGTGCTTTAATTGGTTATGTCTCACTAATTATCTGACTTTTGCAGAGCTTTTGGACATGTCTCTGATATCTATCACACAAGAATGGGAAAGTGGAAACTTGGTTACATGTGGATTCTCCTCGATTGAGGTATATTTTCAGCAGATAGTTCATAATATATATAAACTCTTGTTCCTCTTTGTTAGTGATCTACTTGGTCAAATGCCAAAATGGAACAGATTGGTTCAATGTTCACATGTTGTGAGAAAGCTACCTAAGCTTTTTAATAGAATAGATTGGGAGAGAACAGTGTCCCGAACATATAGTTATGACGTGGATAAACGGCTATATAAAATCTACTTGTAAGTGTCCATACAAAATAGAACAGCTTAGAGCCCTAAATTGTTGGGAATAATGGCCCCAAGGATTCTTTAACTGTACATTTCAACAGTTAAGACTCCAAATAGGTCATGATGGAACATAAAGTATCAGAGGTAATGAGGTTTTAATAGAATGTAAACAGGTAGACACATGCATAGTCCATACAAAATAGAACAGCTTAGAACTCTAACTGTTGGGAGTAATTGCCTCGAGGATTCTCTTTCTGTGCATTTCAACAATTCTCCTTGTAGCTTTTCAAAATTTCAGGGCTACTTTTCCTAGTTTTAGAAAGCATTAGGTTTTGTATTTTTCAGTGTGTACCAACTACTTTTATGGTTTTGCATGAAGAATGTTGCATATATGATTTCAACTCTTTAGGTTCAGTCATGCAAGTAAATTATTGATGGCCAGTTGAAGTGAGCAAAGTTTGTCCAGATGTTGGCAGATTTTTTATAGCTGGTCCAAGTTAATGAAGAACCTTTTATATAGAGTGAACAAAGTGTTCACATATCTACAGGTATTATAGCTGACCAAAGGGAATAACAAGGCCCTTACATAGAGAGTGAACAAAGTGCTCACATGCCTTCAGCTAATTAATTACTAGCAAAAAGCCTTCACATAGAGAGTTTTGGCTACAAAGTAGTGATCCCCCTTCTTAAGGTGGCAGGGACAAGATGATATGTCTGCCTGGTTCCATAAGTCAAATTGGGCTTTCCTAATGGAGACTTTTGGAAGCCCATGTTTGGTTTCAAGCTCATGGTTACGGGTGCAGACCACGTTTCTCTCCACTTTTGAATATATGTGATATGATATGATGTGTGGTTGTCTACCATCATTTTCTTCGGTTCTATATCAATTGATATTTTGTTTTCTTTTACAGGTGCAGAAACTTATCAAGGCTGTTTTCACTGACACAGACCTTAGGAAGGAAAGCCTAAAGAGAATAGAGGCCAAAAGTTTTCAATGATATTAGGCATTATCACATAAGATTTTCATTAATATACGTTGGTCAAGTCGTTGTTCTGCTCCTGAAAGTTAATGGAAGCCTGTATCTTTGGTGATTAATCTTCATCCATCTGTGCATTCACCAGAACCTATGAAATGCAAGCCTTGAGCTCTAGGGGGCAGTCTGGAAATCCATTTTTTTTCTGGTAAGCAAAGAAAGGACTGCTGAAATTTGGATTATCTTTACCAACAGATGAAATGGTAAACCTTTTCTTACATGAACATTCACAAGGGGTATTATGACAGCAGCATTTTTAAGATAACATTGATTGTTCTATCATTTTCAACTAAATCTCCCCATCAGTTGAAAATATCTGGACAACTCAATATATTTTGTTTCAACTGACCAGTGCTCTTTGTAGCAGTGTGAATGAACAAACAGTCAGCACAAGATGTCCAAAAATCTTGATATGAATACCTCTATAAAAGCTATAAAAGGCCTTCTTGTTGGTTGGTGTAGATGTTGTCTAAAAGATCGTCATGAAAGAATCGTTGCCTTGTCCTAGAACACAAGATTGTTTTACTTGTTTTTTGTCATTTGAAGTTGAATTTTAGTGGAAAATCCATCTGCATGAGTATGCTTACCAATTTGTAGGTAAAGCCATTTGTGTTGGTGGATTTGGGTTATATACCACCGTGCATTCTTGAAGGCAAGCTTATTTAAGCAAAGATATGTTGCACAATCACCTGTTTGAATCGGCATCTATGGAAGTGCGAAGCATACCAACAATGAGAGAGTTGACAAGCGCACAAGTAAACATGAGCTCTTGTGATCATGTAAAAGTGGCACTAGCTACCTATTTATAAAGTGAGAAGTGTGTGCTTTCATTGGTTTCTCTCACTTCCTGCCACTGTTACCTAAACCCTTATTTACGAGTATTCAAGAAAAATTATACTTGGTAGTGAAGTGGGTAGTCTAGCTATTAACATGAGACATCAATTGTAATATAGTCGACTAAGTAAATTCTAATGGATTAGGTCGGATCCAAATTGATTACAATTGTTTGTAGTGCCAATGAAGTATTAGAGTATATGGTTCACTAATTCAAGTGTGAAGCTTAGTTGAGTATCTTGCAATTGCAAGTTTGAGTACAATTGCAAGGTTGACCCATGAGATAAAAACATACAATAATGTCACTCATTTACGAGAGTACGATCACGACTAATTGCAAATACAGTCATCCACTGTTTTATACAAGGGTTAAATGCCATGGTGTTTGTCAAGCGATGGATAATCGTTGATGGGGCATCAGGCGCATGCATTTGTTGAGCTTTTAGTTACAAGAGATTGGACAATAAAAATCAGGGATCCGTCCCTTTGACACGACTGGCAGCTGGCTTGACCTCAGTATTGAACATCAAGCTCAACAGGCCCTAAACCCTAAACCCTAAACCTAAACTTAAACCTAAACCTGAACCTAAACCTAAACCTAAGCCTAAACCTAAGCCTAAGACTAAGCCCTAAACCCTAAACCCTAAACCCTAAACCTAAACCTAAGCGCTAATCTTTCTCTCTCTTCATTACTATTCTGCTGGAAACAGAGAAAACGGATACTGCAGCAGAGCATGTAGCGATGGTGATGATGGAGGGAGGGATGCACGTACCTTCTCCTCGTTTTCTATCACAGGAATACATGCCATCACATCTACATACGCATATGTGAAGTGATTGATCCTGTATGCAGAGACCAGCGTGATGCCCAAGAGGAAGGCCTGCTTCTATGGCGTTAGGCACGGCTATGCCCCAGGAGTTTATGATAACTGGGAAGACTGCAAAAGGCAGGTGAGTAGCCATGGATGGATGTGTGCGTGAGATTAGCTGTTTTAGAAACTAGAATAGAGATCGGGCAACTGGTAGACTCAAAACCCATGCCCTCTTAAGTAAAACTCAATATCTAACATGCAATGAAGAGTATTCACAATCCTAGGACGCGGAAATGTAGTTGCAAGCACTTCTGAACACCTTCAGTGCTGATGATCAATACGCCATCCACATAAACAACTAATATGATTTTCTGATTACCATTGTGCTGGGTGTGAAGGTTTTTATCTGACGTCAATATTTTGTACAATTTTTTTTATAGAAAGTGTGCAGTCTACGGTGTCAAAATTTAGAAGATTTACCCAATTCACATAAGATATGCAAATGTTTGAAATATTTGGACTCTTTGAAATTATTAGGTTGCTCCAAATGGGTGGTTTGCCTGAACTACCTTTTAAAAATGCTATCATTGTGTTGATTTGATGAATAATAGAGGATAAAGTTAACCAGCTATGCCCATGGTTGTTTTAAGGCTAGTTATCATGAAAACTGAAAAGAAGGTTTCATGGAAGTTTACAACTGATACTTGAAATGAATACTATAGCAGTGAACTTTGCTTCTATATCTCAGGAAACTTTACCTTTTGTGGTCCTACATGAGGTGCCAAGATCCATATGTCTTTCACAATCTCTTTCAGTTTTCATGGTTTTCCACCATTAATCTGCTTTGCACCAGCTCCAAGGTCTTTCATTAAGAATGGAAATTTGAGGCTGCATTATAAATTCTTGCCGAGTTGTGTCATACTTTCATGCAATTAGCTTATCATCTATGTGCTATATTTTCTATAGCCTCTCCTCAAAACACATGTCGAGATTATCTATGTACAGAAATCATTGTAGCTGCTCATTCAAAAGCGTTGTTATAATGCCCGTCCGTATCGTTGTATGCTGGATTATATGAATTTTTAAGTTTTCTGGAAATTCCATTTTGTAAATAATAGTTTGTAGGTTGAGTATTAATCCACTATTCTCCATTATCTGTCCTCTGAACACTTATAATTTTAACTTCTCTGAACAGTAATGAATGCAAGAATCTGAAAACAAGAAACACTTGAGTCACTTCAACAGGTGCACTAATGTTTTCTAGAGTAACCATTCATAATTGTAGTGAAATGTCCTATTAATAGTTGCGTTGTTTTCTTTTTCAAACAAAAGCTAATGAAATGTGGAGGTCCACCTAAGAGAACATTGCATAAATCTTATAAGCTGAAGATATGTTTTCTCTAAAGAACCAGAGCTTTTACTACTTTAATGAACCTATTAGGAAAACTCTCCCCTGAGCAACTTTAGTCTGTTATTCCCTTCTTACGGTGATTGAGTCTGGTATGATTTTCCATGATCCATCTTTGAGGGTAATGTAATAGCCTTGTAAGTGAAGGTATGCCAAACCTAATCCAAGGCCAGCTCTTGAAAACTGGTGACAGCTTTTGGAAAAGGGTAATCAACTCTAATACTAGTTGACTATCAGAAGGCTGTTCCAAATAGCAAATGATAAAAGATTTAGGAAAACAGTATGTGACTCATGAAATATGCAACCACTTGCAACGGTATAAAAAACCCACTTCAAACAAGGGGCGCAGACTTTTGACTCTCTATCTCTCTCTAAATATATATAATTGATTCTGCAGGTTACTGGATTTCCTGGAAATGAATACAAATCTTTTTCTACTCGCTTGGAAGCAGAACACTATGTCTGCCAAAATTCATCAGACAACCAAGGGATTCTTGCTCAGGCAAAGAAGGAACTTGTGAAGGAAGATTCTAGAAATGTAAGGCCTAGAATAACAAATTTCAGAGAAGCTCCTCAACAACAATATATTGAGAAAATTGTGACATCTGTGAGAGAACCTATTCTGTCTTCAAAGCTAGCTGTGGTGGACCGATCGAACCTTGTCAAGGTATTACTGCACAAAAATCTCAAATAGATCCGCTTTATGATGCCATTAATTGTAGACTCGAAATACCCTTGAGCATTTTACTATTACTTCCTCCGAATGCCTTTAAGTTTTTCAAATTCAGAGTTGAATTGAACAAAGAAACATTCATGATCATTCAAAAACACCAGGGATTGAGTGACTGCAATTGTTCGAAATGGCAGCATTTGGGGAGAAAAAGAAAAACTAAGTGGTGTTTTGGAGTTCTCAACCAGATTTGTAAGGCTCAAGGATCAAGAAAATGGTCTAGAAATGAGTTACTGTAATTGCTCGAAATGGAAATAAATAGTGGCATTTAGAAAGAAGAAGAAAAAGTCAGGGGTATTTTGGAGTTTTCCACCAGATTTCTAAGGCTAAGATTTTGAAATTTTGCATTTCCATATGGAAACCATTATTGACATCATTATTACTGTCTTTATTGCAGCTGGTGGAAGAAAATGAACAGCAATTTTTTGCTTTCCAGTCTCTTAAGGATTTTGATTTATACTTTCAGTCATTGGCGTACTCTAACTGCTTAGATGGAAATGTCAAGACTAATAAAGCAGAACATGATATTGAGGAGCAGAAATCAAATTTGGCTACTAATGGAATCCTAGAAAGAAAGGTAATTATGTTTTCTGATTATTGTTACATTTGCAGAAAACAAAAGTATCGTGATAGTGACTGTCGTTTTTGGCTTATTTCCAAGAGCATTCATGTAGAATCTAGTTAGGACATTCATGAAGACAGTCCACACACTTAAAAAATAAAATCTTGTTAAAGAAATGTACCATGCCATTTTTATTTAAGTACATCTTATTGAATCATACACACACTCTTTCTGCTGTAAATGCTAGTTTTTAAATGAACATTTCAATGGATTCATTGTTCTACATGGATCATTTATAGCAAAGTTTCAGGACAAAATTTACCTGATTATTAAATCTGTAAAGCTTACATAAAACACTCTTACTTCATTTCCTTGGTTTAGAGAGAGCTGTATTCTGTTAGAGCACATGATTGATGCCTGAACTCAACTGAAAATTTCAATGTGAGATGAAGATATTGATAGAAGAAGACGATGACTGTGTACTTCAAAGATGAGTGTGAACGGAAAGCTTCTTATGGCCCTATTTCAAGAAGGGCTTGGGAAAGATTCATGGGGATCTGCATGATACATGCTCAGAATTTAGAATGGACCAAGGCAGCTTTCAGTGCTAAAAAGTATGAAAATTGCTATCAGCCTACTTAAACTATTTATTACATATCTTCTTGTTTGAATAGAAAAGAAATATCCTGAATTTAGCTAAAGATCATTTTTTTTGTCAAGTGGATAGTGTGCATTCCTGATGTCTTACTATTAAAATTTGCAGTTGAGAATACTGAAATGATGAAAGGAATATTCCATGAAAATGATATTTTTGAGAATGTTTTGTTTTGTTGGAAGAGATCTGGAGCAGGATTTTTGTTGGAAGAGATCTGTCAAAAGGTTCCAATTTGGTTAAGGACAATGGTATAGAGTTCATATATTCAGTAAGGTTGTTTGAGATCCTTCTAATACTGTCCCATAGTTTAGGTTTCTACCTTAGTTAGATGGTGTATTAATTCCGGACTGTGGCATGAACAAATCTTATCTAATTTCTGGTGTGTCTGAGATGCACATACGGACGGACCTTTCAAGGAGATACATGTCACATTTTGCACTTGAGGACAGAACCTCATATCTTGCAGGATGCCGAGTTCAATGCTGAAGATGTATATCAAATCGAATTCGACGGAGCAAGCAAAGGCAATCCTGGCCAGGCCGGTGCTGGGGCATTGATCCGATGTCCTCATGGCAGTGTGGTAGGATATCTGTCTGACCATCTTAATATGTATGTCGCCCCATTCTTGAACAAAGCATCCATATATTTATTTTGATAAATCAATAACTCTGCTTGCGAGGTTGTGGAGGTGATAGAATATCTGGGTCACAAAACCAACAATTTTGCAGAATATAGTTCGCTCATTCTGGGGCTGAACGCTGCATTATCAAAAGGTGCTAGGAGGGTCAAAGCCCTTGGTGATTCTAAGCTTGTTTGCCTCCAGGTATAGATTTGTGCTTAGCTTCGGGAATGGCGAGCTTTTTTTCATCTCTCCAAATGCTCCTATTTCCTCAAAATACCACGACAAAATCCCTGAACAAGCATCAATCCAGATCCACCCATTCCTTATATTTCCGTTACATGGTCACTTGATCCCTTCTATTTCTAATATCTACTATCTTTTGAGGCTTGACGAAATGGGTTTGAGGGTTTCAGATTTGCCCTACATACTGATCATTGATTCTATCTTCATCAATCCACATGCTATCTTGCAGGTAACTGGCGCTTGGAAAGTAGAGAATGAGAACATTATCCCACTCTTCCAGGAGGTGAAGAGGCTAGAGAAGCTGTTCGACCAGTTCTCGATCGCGCATGTCAGAAGGGTAAGTTGGGAAAGAGGTGTGAAAACAAAAAACTGATAGAGGAGAATGGCATGCGCTAAACAACTTGCATCTATGTACTAACTACTCTGCAGGAATACAATTCCCGAGCTGATGCACTGGCCAATGATGCTGTCTTACTCGGGGGTAATGCTGTGAATGATTTATATGTTATGTGAACCTTCTATGATCAAAGAATGTGCGTTTCTGTTTTGATGTTAATGCATCGTGATGTTTTTTTTACCCCCCACCCCCCTGGTTGCAAATCATATATGCAGAAACTGAGAAATTCAAGAAGGTTGTGAAGCCACTCCCCGAGTGCTGCACAAAGAGCGAATGAGCAGTGAGTTGCACACTATATCTATGTATCTATGTGCATATATGTAAAACTGATATAGATAGATAGATCGATCGATAGCTGGCATGAAAGCTCATCTCCAGCGTTTGAAATTTGGCTTTGATTCACATTCGTAGGGTTTATTTAACTCACAAATGTGTATATGGGCATGCATGATTAGCCAACCATGGACCAGGAGAACAGAAATACATGTCTGTTGGTTGATTGTGCACCTTATCACATTATTCGTGCTGACTGATTCAAAGTTTTGGCAGCTACATGCGCCACCAATTGTATTTGCATTATCATGTCTGTTAGCTGTTTTATGATGTTTATCTACCGATTTTTTCTTCAAGCATCATTTAACGTACCGAATCTTTGGTTCATCTGATGATCGAACATTTTTGCATGCTGGAAGATTGAATGCACATTTTCCTTTTCATTGAGAATGATGATGTGGTCGAATATTACTGAAGCAAATAGATTACCTACCACAAGCATAACCCATATGGTTTGCACACAAATAACCCACAGTAAGTTCTTACAATTTTTATGAACCATTTTTGATGGCCAAAGTAGCGTGGCCACAGCAGGTTAGAGCAAGCTTGAATTGAGCTCAACGTCAGTGCTATAGTTCTTCAAATTGGCTCAAGGTCCGTGCTCTAGGCTCTCTTCAGGCACGACACAAGTTCTGCTTTAGCTGGAGTTGTTTTATAATATCTATATATATTATTTCATCTTAGGCCATAAGCAGCTTAGAGTGGTTCAGGATAGCAAGCTAGATTTCTTTTCCATGGCCTTCCAAAGCTGAGCTAAGCCGTTCCCACCTCTGTAATATCTCAGATAACTTCTAACATGTCTCGTTATTTGAGATATTACAAGGTTAAGATGTTGCGATGCAGAATCTCTAATGGATTTCAAGTCATATCCATGAGTTGCAATGACAACACCCTACTTGGTTGGCGTTTGAAGAAGCGTCCAAAAAAACCTAGAAAATGGAGAACTTTCCAAAGGCAACATGGAGGGGTTTCGAGGACTGGGTGGAGACTCTAGACAAGGGGTTGAAGGTCCTCGAGGTGTTCTCAGAATTCGAGAGTCGCTTTGGGATTTTGTCTACGCATGATCAAGGGATCCTTGTGGCGGACAAGGTTATCATGTTCTTGTGTGTTATGAATGTCTGAGAACAACATGATCTCGGAATATTGATAGAAGACATGACTACGAAAAGCGGGCTAACAAGTGACTAGGAGACTATAAAAAGTAGCGTGACCCAATTCATGAAGAGGCGTCAGTGGCTAGCATGGGAAGAGAAAAGGAACTTGGAGCCAACACAGATGTCTTGATCCACAACGAAAAGCCACCAACCACACACTCGGAAGGTTATGGTTGAGACCGGAGTTGACACGTCCTTGTTAGAGCAACTCTTAAAAGGGATCACGGATTTGAAGATCGTGAGAATGAGGAGAGCGGACGAGCGTCCGAGCATGCCGCGACCTTATTTACTATAGAGGAAACCATATCCATTTGATAGATTCTCAGAAGCCACTTTGAATAAATTACCAAAAGGAAAGTATTAAAAAAATTTTGGAGAAAGAAATCATGACAAGAAATAGCTATACAACTACATTGGGAATACACGTACGAGAGTTTGTGACAAACTTCTTTTTGGTCTAAAGTACTAGAGATCGTGAGGCAGACCAACGTAAGCGAAATCTGGAACAAAGCGAATGAGGTACGGGAAGCGAGGGATGGGAGTGCTCGATGGACCGTATGAGTGTACAAGCACTGTATTAGCTTCACGGTGTCTTCATGGATGAGAAAAGGCAGCGCATGGAGGACGAGGTTAGTTCATCACATATACTAGAGAGCCGGAATGGTGGGAAGACGAAGGGACCGGCATTAAACTCACATCAGATATCGAGCAACGGGGGGATCTACTGAAGGTGTTTGAGGATAGAATCCCTGATAGTCTGGTGGTGTTCTCCCTTCGGGAGCTTCTTAGCATCGCAAAAAGGGAGTTCCACGACCTCCTCGTGGATCTTGTAAAAAGAAAATGATAGAGCATAGAGGAATTGAGTAGTTCGAAGGTGAACCCAAGCTCGATCCTGATTAATGATGCGGCCGCGAAAGATAAAATTAAAAAATCACACTACAAGAAGCCACATTGGGCTCAGGCAACCACAGAGACCGGTACACTTAGGTGACATCAAGGAACTCGTGGTCGTGCTTATTGATCACAACTTAGAGATTAACTTCATGTCTAAGGAAGTTTACTGAAGAGGGAAGTGGCCGATAAACACTGATCACGGGTGAAAGTTACGGGCGACAACCAAATAATCAGAAG
>JBBBWG010027457.1:22456-56113 GCA_037176905.1 Azolla pinnata | reverse complement strand
ACGAGAATTGAAATCGCTTCCTCATGACTTTCGGATCGGATCGGGGGGCCCTAAAACAAAAACACACGAGGATTGAATTCTCTTCCTCGCGACGCAGACATACATATGATGTGTCCAACGAAACAAGCAAAAGAACAAGGAAAGCCAGAGCAAAGCTTTGGCATTGAATGAAACCGAAGGAATCGCTCAACAACCACACACCTCTCTCCATGTGTCTCTCTCTTTTCCCCCTACATATAGTGCTTTGGGAAGTGGCGCAAAGAGGAAGGAGTTCTGAGGCACGGCGATGGCGCAACCAAGCTGCAGATTGGAGCACGAGGTCGACCTGTCCGACGAAGACGCCATCGACAGGATGTGCGCCGAGGAGGCGTGGGATTCCACCGCGCCGTCGCTGGCCTCGCGGCTCATCACGGAGGCCGTGAAGCGGACCAACTGGCTGGCCCGGCGGAAGGACGGCAGCATCAACAGGGCGTGGTCGGAGCTCGTGGAGGTGAAGGCCAAGGCGAGCGAGGTGCCGAGGCAGGGGGTGTACACGAAGGACATCGGCATCGTGTGGGAGGAGGAGGGGCCGGGTTCAGGTCACGGCATTGAGGATGTTGAAGGCGCTGAGGCGGATCAGGTCAAGGAGCATGGCCATGGCGGCAGTGCTGAACGACGCCCCCTGGTCTGGGCACGTTTCTTCTTCCCGGACCCTAACGCACCGGCAGCAAAAGCAGCAAAAGCAGCAAAAGCAGCAAAAGCAGCAAAAGCAGCAAAAGAAGCAAAAGCAGCAGCAGAAGAAGATCAAGAAGATCAAGAAGATCAAGAAGAAGAAGGTGGGAGGAGGAGGAGGAGGAGGAGATTGCCTGTGATCTTCTACATCCATGGCGGCGGCTTCTGCATGCTGTCGGCCGACGGCATCTCGTACGACGTCTTCTGCCGCCGGTTGTGCCGCCGGACGGGCGCCGCAATCGTCTCCGTGAATTACCGGCGAGCCCCCGAGCACCGCTACCCGGTGGCCTACGACGACACCTACGCGGTGATCCAGTGGGTGAAGGTAACGCAATTCTTGCCCCGATACCCGACCAAATCTGTGCATGTGCATGCAGTGGAGAACAATTTCTTATGCACGTTGGGTGGGAATGAATGAATTGGTGGAAATGAATGAATTGCCCCAAAATGAATCGGAGATCACGCCCGATCTCGGATATCGAGGCCATCGAATATAGGGGAGCTTCGCAGAAAAGCGCGTGAAAAAGAAGGCGTTTATGTTTCTCGAAGCAATGGGCTCTCCTCTTTTGCAGAGTGTTTCCGAAAACTCTTAGAGGCCATCGAGGAGGGGAGTTTTTGAGCACATTGGGTGGAAATGAATGAGTTGCCCAAAATGAATCGGAGAGAACTCATCGATCTCGAATATCGGGGCCATCGAAGAACAGAGGGGAGCTTCGCGGGAAGCGCGTGAAAAAGAAGGCTGTTTATGTTTTCTTAAGCAAAAATGGGCTCTCCTCTTTTGCAGAGTGTTTCCGGACAAACTCCCAAGCATGGTCGATAGGAGGGTGTTATTTATGGCAGAATTATCTTTTGTTTTTTTTTTCCTTCCGCCGCCCTACAACATGGATGATACGTTAAGAACATGGTCGATTCGCGCCGATTGCAACCTCTTCACGGAAGGGGGGGGGGGGGTTCCTAGTTTAACGCACGTTTTTTCGGTAGCCCGATGATCTGGCGGTTTCTTCGTTCGCTAATTGGAAGTGCATGATGGGGGAGGGGGGGAATGAATAGGAGATGGAGCGGTACAAGGAGAGGCAGGAGCTGATGGCGCCGTACGAGCTCGACGTGGGGAGGTGTGTGCTGATGGGGGACAGCGCGGGGGCGAACATCGTGCACAACGTGGGGTGGCGGATCCAGAGGGAAGAGACGGCGGCGGCGGCGGCGGCGGGCGGGTGTGAAACCGATGGCGGGCGGGGGATGAAGGTCACGGCGCACGTGCTGCTCTTCCCGTTCTTCGGCGGCGAGGAGCGCACGGCGGCGGAGGTGCGGCTGGGCGGCCGAACGCCGCTCGTGGACATGGAGAACGCGGGCTGGTGCTGGCGCGCGTTCCTGCCCGAGGGCGCGACGCGGGAGCACCCGGCGTGCCGCGTGCTCGGGCCCGAGGGCCGCCGGCTGCTGCCGCCGTCGCCGTCGGGCCCGCTGCCGCAGTCGCTCGTCGTCGTCGCCGAGTACGACAGCCTCAAGGAATGGCAGCTTCGCTACGCCCGCGACCTCCGCCGCCTCGGCCTCGCCCCCGTCCGCCTCCTCTACTACCCCTCCGGCTTCCACGCCTTCCATCTTCTCCCCCACTTGAGCATCTCCTCCCATCTCGTCTCCCAGCTCGCCGCCTTCCTCCGCGCTCCCTCCCTCCCCCAACCCTAATTCCCCAAACCCTAATCCCCCCCCCCCCCCCCAAAAAAACCCTAGAAAATGGGGGAACACCCTCCCAAATTGCAATCTCTACCATTCTTTCCCCGATTCTTCGTACGATTTTTCTTTCCTTTCTTCTTTTTTTTTTGTGCCGGCTGCGCCCGATCGATCCAACAATATAATCATGTTCCCATTCCGAGTTCGCCGTCGTTCACATGCCCCCGATCGAACGGTGATCGTGTTCCATCTGAGCTTATTCGTCGTCACAGCCCCGATCGAACAATATAATCGCGTTTCGACCGACCTCATCATCGTCCTTACATGTTACAACGCTTCCATCCATTAGATGCTCCAACACATGGTACCAGCATCGGTGGTGGTGGTGGTGGTGGTGGTGGTGGGGAGCATGATGATCTGTGTGCACTTTCCCCCTTGTGGTTGTGCTCTAAGCGCATCTTTCACTACTCGTGGGATCCTTTGGTAGTGGCGAACCGAACCGATCTTTGCCAGTAAAGAAGAAGAAGAAGAAGAAGAAGAAGATGATGAAGAAGGCATCTTCGGTGCCACATCGAAAGAGAAGCGCACACAATCGAGCCTGCGTCGGCCGCTAAAAAAAGGCCCCGAGTCGACCGATCTTGGGTGAGCGGGGGCAGCAAAATGGCAACTCTCGGCGGGAGGGCGAAGGAGACGACGGCCCTCGTAGTAGCGCTGTTGGCCACCGCACTGAACGCGTGCTTGTGCGTGGGCGTGGGGGCGCAAACCCGATTCGGGTACTACGACCTCACGTGTCCGGGTGTGGAGTCGGTCGTGGCGTCGGCCGTCCGGTTTCACACGCAGTCCGATGCGACGATTCCGGCCGGCCTCCTCCGCCTCCACTTCCACGACTGCTTCGTCCGAGTGAGTCGCCGACTTCCTACGACTGTTTGTTCACCACAAGCTTATGGACTAGCGAATGGCTCGATGTGATCGATTTCCTGCTTTGCCGACGGATTCAGGGATGCGACGGATCGGTGCTCATCGACGGGCCGGGCGCGGAGCGCGCGGCGCGTGCGAACCGGGGCCTGCGAGGCTTCGACGTGATCGACGACGCAAAGGCGCAGCTGGAGGCGATATGTCCGGGCGTGGTGTCGTGCGCGGACATCGTCGCGCTCGCCGCCAGGGACGCCGTCCAGCTGGTAAAAACACTCTCTCAGAGACACTCTCTCTTGTTTTTGCTCCTCGTTTCGTCCTTTTCGATCAAGCGAGGTGGGAAAGCAAACTCCCCTTCCTTACAATGTGTTTTGCCCCCCTGAAGAGCAATGGCCCCTCGTGGAGCGTCCCTTTGGGCAGGAAGGACGGGTTCACGTCGGCCGCGTCCGACGCGTCCGACATGCCGTCGCCCACCGACTCCATGGCCACGCTCAAGCGGAAGTTTGGATCGAAGGGGCTCTCCACCGAGGACCTCGTCGTCTTGAACGGTAATCGTTGCATCGCTAATTGGCGATTTATTGCATCGCTAATCGACGATTTATCGCATCGCTAAATCAAACTTCCATCGTGGTGGGGTTTTTTTTTTGTCTAACGCAATATTCGACACGATTTCTCTTGATCCATCATTGGTGTCGTCTTCTTTTCTTTCTTTTTTTGTCTTCCTCCTCTCTTCTGTACAAGGGGCACATACTCTGGGACAAGCCGAATGCCAGTTCTTCGGATATCGGCTTTACGAGTTCAGACAGGCGAGCGAGTCGGACCCGTCGATCGCGCCGGATTTCTTGCAGGAACTGAGGGCCGCTTGCCCCGCCCGCGGCGACGGCTCCGGCAAGGTGGCCCTCGACCGCGGAAGCCCGACCGTGTTCGACACCAGCTACTTCGCCAACGTCGCCAGCGGGTTCGGCGTGCTCGAGTCCGACCAGAACCTCATGTCCGATCCGATCGCCGCCATTTACGTCGCCCGATACAGCGGCGCCGGCGGCGGCCCCGCCAGAGCCGTTCTCGGCTCGCTCGACTTCGGCTCCGCCTTCTCCCGCGCCATGGTCAGAATGGGGAACATCGGCGTGAAGACGGGCGATGAAGGAGAGGTCCGACGCGTGTGCACGCGGCTCAATCGCTGGGACGACTGAGCGGTTTGCGGCCGTCCGCCGGTCGCCAGTTTCTCACAGCGCCCGAGATACTGTGTGGAATCGCAGATTCGGGATCGCCCGAAAAAAATCCTCGACCGTATCAATCGGCCACAAGTGATGGCTCATCTTGTTAAGGCCTTCCGAATAAAGACAGAGTCATGTCAAAATTCGAACACGTGACACCTTTGTCAATGTCCGCTCATCGCGTCCTTGTATAGCAAAACAACGTTTGAACCACCATAATCGCATTTAATCAGTGCTACCAAGAGAGAGATTCGGGAACATGAGATCAACGAAGACACCAGCGTACGCCAACACTTTCGAACAGCAGAACAGATTCGAAATAAACTTTCACCGTCTTACTTGGCGGACGAGTTATAACAAGCATACGACGTGAACTGAAAAAAAATATATATATACAAGAAAATAGAGCAGCTATTGCACCCAAGTGTTAAGAATCTCCGATGATGATTAGCCAGGCGTTTGACGTGCTATTCTGGACGCCAGATGATTGTACTTGTACTCATCATTCGTACTCTTCCGATACGTAGCCGATCGGATTGCATAGACCCTACTTATCTTTACGTTCGACTGCGCAAGACCTTAGAGTAGACACTAGAGCTCTACAACATCAAATCGACTGAAACGTGGGCCAGAGCAGAGGCGATCGAGGGTTCCGAATGCGGAGGCGAAAACAGAGATAAAAGTCGAGCTGGAATCCCAGGGTTGTGCTTACAAACAATACATTGGCATCGTATACATTCTCGATGCATACATTTTGTATACGAGGACTCGCTTTAACGGTGCAAATCCATGTCATAGACGTCGTATTGTACGCAATAAACTGCACCTACGGTTTCTCAGATAATACTCCCATAAACCCTATACACATGTCGTAGGCGTACAGTACGCTATACACTGCACATACGGTTTCCCGTATAATACTCCCGTACGCCGTATATACGGATTCCATGCTGGCTTTTGTACGTACCGTACATGTACGTCGTAGGGGTACGAAGAGGCGCTGCTCTGCGTTGTCCGCAGAGCTCCCATGGCGACCCCTGTGGAAGAGAAACAGGTAGCTGTGGTCCATGACGAAGAGGAGGTGACGAGAAATGCGGAGCTCGTCACAGATGCGCTCCGGCGGCGCCTTTCGGATCTGGGTCTCTGCGTTCCGCCTGTTGCCGTGACGGGCAAAGCCGACGTCATCTTTCATGTCTGGAAATCATCGGAAAGAGGAGAAGGAGAAGAGGATCAGGAAGAGGAAAGGGAAGGGAACGAGGGAGTCGGAGAGACGGAAAATGGGAAAGAAACTGAAAGCTTTCGTATTCTTGCCCATTCTTCTGTTCTTAAAAGAGAGTGTGATTATTTCCGTGAAATTCTACAAGAAGAAGAAGAAGAGAAGGACGAAGAGGAGGAGGAGGGGGAGGGGGAGGATGACTGTGCTTCCACGGCTTCTGCGCAAGGTAAGGTCGATCATAAAACTGTTGCCTTTTCTCGAAATCCTGGTGCTCTAACAATGGTGATAATGCTAATCATTCCATACAACATTGTTCTATTGCCCTTTCCCAGAGTCAGAATCTTCATATGCAGATTCTCAGTGTTCATCTCCTCAGGATTTTGAGCTTTTGTCCCCAAAAGATTCAGAGTGCTCCTCGTTGAAAGATTCTGAATGTTCAGTTCCTCGGACGGAAGATTCCGAATATTCGCTGTGGGAACAAAGTTCATATGCCTCCCGGGAGGATTCCGATTCCAGATTTTTGGTTATGGGCAATGAAGAAAAGGAGAATGACCCGTATATCATGCAGCCAAACTCGTTTCCTGCAAGAAAGCACAAAGGATCAATTTTATTGAAAGATAAGCCTCGTAGATCTAGAAGAACTTCAAGGAAAGGCTCGACTTCAAGTGGCAGCGGTAGTCATCGCAAGTCTGTCAGATTTAGTATCACTCCGGCTGATGTTATTCCTTTGATGAAAGATACTAGTAATGAAGAAGCAAAAGACTCGAGGGGTGATCCATTAGAGAACAAAGAAGTGAAGGAAGTTCAAGATGGTGTCGATGTTGATGATGATGATAATGATGAGCCAACTGCATTGAGAATCACATATACCGATAAACGTATGATTAAGAGGAGGAATACTGAGGTCAACATCATGATACAAAACAAATGTGAAAAACAAGGAATCAAAGAAGAGAAACGAAAGGAAGAGAAGAAAGATGGCGGTTCTTTCAGATTCTTTGTAGTAAAAAAGCATAATTGGACACCTTCTGTTCTCATCGGTATTTTAGAATGGCTGTATATTGGTACTATTCACATTGACATCGTAGACCTCCCTGCGATGTATGATGCTGCATATAGAGCTGCAATCACAAGTCTTACTTGGTGTATCAAGAGGCACCCGATTGTAGATTACTTGAATCTAGCAATAACAAACTACCCAACTTATTGCCAGTCGCTACTTAAATTATGTGAACTTGCAGAATGTGAGGATTTAAGCCGTTTAAAGAGGTTTTGTGAAGCATTTCATGCTATCGGTGGGAAGCCGAAAATCGCTAAATTTGAGACTAATTCTCTTCCCGGAAGATCCAAAGGTTTCCTTTCTGAAGGGTTTTTTGTATTGGATGGACACCCTATTTGTGCTTTGAAAAGCAATGAACTCAGTGGATACGAAGAAGGGTGGATCGACGATAAACCATCCAAGCTTCTTCCATTCCTTACATTCACAAGGAGAGTCCAAAATCCAGTGTCCTCTCATCCGGTGGATGAACACAAATGCTCTAAAAATCGGTGAGGACTGTTAAATCTTCAACAATATATTGAGGAAGACATGCTTACATGCCCTTACGCTTTTATCATTATATTGAAAGTTTAAGACGTTGTGCATTACAGCAAAGACTCGAAAAAACAGCTATGGAAGGTGATTTTACTTGATGATGACGAAGCAGGCAGTCTCCACGCGTTTTTCAACTATGCTACAGCATGCAGTCTCAGTAACACATCAACACCGACATGGAAAGATATCGAAGGCATGACAAGAGAAGGATACGTGCTTCAAGTTGTAGTGAAGTGCAAGCTAGGCCCAATGCTAATCGAAGCTCTCAAGAAAGAGATAAAGCAGGGATTAGCAGTAAGGGAAAAGAGAGGTTCTGGACCATACATTAAAGGGCCAAGTTATTGCACATCTTTAGAGATGGAAGGAGATCCAACTAAGCTACTTTTGGCTGCGTATGCGATGCCATATGATATGGTGGGTCGGTCTTCATTGAAAATTACAGCTCCGAATTCGAAGACATTTTGCAATCTTTCCAACGCAAACCATACAATTGGTGTGGATTTGCAGAGCAGGAGCATTGTGCTGGTGAAGCCGCTCTATGGCCTCACCAAAGTTCTCGAGTTTATAACCAAACTCAATGATGATGCATATGAAGAACCCACCACCGAGAGGACGTTTGTTGAGCTCGTCAAACCCACAACGGTGTTGTGAGCTTTCAATTTCTTAATCATAGCTTCCGAGTCCCTCCGCATGAAGGATTCATAGGCTCCAAAAATCTATCGTACAAAATGAATCCAAGTGAAAGAATACACCAAACAGTAACCAACCCTTGGTACACATACTCAGGTGAAGATTACATTGATACGTCACTAAGACAACATGAAGGCAAAGACTTTACAAAGGCAGTTGCCAATGTTAAGATTGTGCATTTAGAGCAACTTCAGTTTGAACATTGTATATATAGAGAATCTTACAAGAGCAAATCGAACTCATGCCAAGTGTGACCAGCATGTACACAGTGCTAATAACATCCTTTTTTGCAATTTTGACCAAGGCTTCTTTGGTGCGAGTGTTTGATCCTTAAAAGTTGCAAGGATTCCACTGCAAAATCGTGACCATGCTTAAAAAGAGAATATTATTAGGGAGCATGAAGAGCTTCATGAAGTTGAGAGCATCATCGTGATAAAGATGATTACAGCGTGAAAACACTTTATATTTGCCACCATTTTCTTCTTTCCATTGCCTTGGCCAGCTCAGACGCCATTGATGCAAAATCTTCAGCACCCCGTTGCATCTCCTCTGTTCGTTTGTTTAGAGCCTACCAATGTAAAAAGAACTGGAAAAATTAGATGGCCTCTTGGCAGGAGAAAAGTCATGCCAATCAGGTAGTTCTTTGTAACGGTCTTCAAGAAAATCAACTGTCATTGCCAATCAGGCCATAGTTGAGAGATGCTTGTAGAGATCATGAAACAAGCAGCTAGATACATAATACGCCACACAATAGTCTTGGCAATGACACATGGAGGGAAACAAGCAGCAAAGTCGTTAATGTTTCAAGATTGTGACCATAGTTGATAACAGTGATTCTTACCACTACACTTATTCCATTGCAATGAAACAGAGATCCCCTTTTCAACCATGAGATAGTTCCCTCAAAACTATGTATATATGCAATTTTACCCACCTCGAGCTTTTCTTGCCTCTCTAGCAGCTTATCTCTTGCCAGTCCAGCTGCGCCTGCTGCACCTGCGGCATCCTATCAGAATGAGAAGCAACAGTAAGCTACACATCCATCACTTCTTTTATCATGATACATTGTATCACTGGTGGGAGGCCTCGGGAGATACCAAAACTGTACATCTTTAATGGCAAACATTATGTCTCATAGCCCATGTAAATCTGAGAATCTGAGAAAAGAAACACTTTACCCCTGCTGTTTTATGTCCATATTTTGCCTTGATTTCTTCTGTGCTGCGCCGCACAGGTTTTGTGTAATCTTCTCCGAAAAGTTTGGTTCGATCGTCCGAAGCATCAGAAAGCCTTTCCTTACCTATAGAGGCCATTATAGAATCTTGTTATGTTTCAATATTCACAAAGAGAATACAATGATGCCTATACAAATGACAAGAGCATCTACACAGACCTCACAATACCTTTAGATTTCGTACGTATGGGTTCACTGCTTTGTTCAGGTTCATTTAATCCGGAATCTTCGTCATCAATATTGATATCATCTAAACAAGAAGATGACTAAAAATTAGCCCAAATTAATCTGTTAGCTTGTCAATTTTGAAAAAGCTTACCTATGTTTAGTTGCATTTCCATCACGTCTACACCCTTTTTATCATCAATTTTAGGGATCTCCGGGCTTGAACATGGTTCAGGAGTTGATATCGAAGAAAATAGTTCCAATAGGCTTAAAGGTTGATTCACGCCAGAAGACTGATCCTTCCAAACTTTTGCAGTCTTCAGTAGCCCCCCCTTGAGCTCCTTTAGAACACCCCCTTTCAAATCCTTAAGAACACCTCCAATAAAACCTTGAAGTTGACTCTACAAAGAAACCACAAAGAAAATCCATCTACCACAATGATGAAAAAACATCTCCTAACCTTGTGCTACTTTCTTTGTACATATTGAGTATCCATTCAGTAACCATAAACCCCATGACTAAGAAAAACTGTGTGAAAAGAGGAGAATCACCTTCCGTTGTGGGGGGTAGGTGGATGCTTTCAGGGCAGCAGCAGCAGCTGCTGCTACGTCCTTGTCAAAGAATGACACTGCTTGGTCTCCAGGGCTGATATGTGAAAAAAAGCTTACTTTCATGCTCTACTAACCGGAGAAGGCAAATTTACATTTATAAACAGTGAAATCAGATGCGTAAATGCTGAGCCAGACATCATACCCAAGATTGACATCATTTTTAAGAACCGAAACGAGCACAAGTTCTCGCTTAGCATCTACCTGTAATAATACAGATTTGAAAGACACTTATTCAATCACTTCCACAATCTCTAAAAAAACGTTATATTCACATATATTAAGAAAGATCACTAAAAATTATAGATTGGACGTATTCAAAAAGGAATCTATGATCAAATTTTCAGTTCGAAAAGGAATTTATAAAATAGAACTTTATAGATCAAGAGAATTTCATAGAAAATTTCAACAGCAGTTGCATAATATGAAAGCGTAACTTACAAAAGAAATCACGCCATGATTACCACCTACAAACATAGGGAAATCACTGAGTTTGGGGTCCAGGTAATACATTCCAGCCAAGGATAGGTGCTTCACGACAGAGAAATCTGGAAGTGATCTGAGGCACCAAAAAGTCAAGTGGTGAATGATGCAATTTGGCAGTAACATACAACTGTATTTCAGTCATAAATCTCACCGAATCTCCAAAGCCCCTGTTATGTAGAGTAGGATCAACCCATGAGCGCCTGCATCTTCACTTACAAATGAAGTAGCATCATGACACCGGACTGAAAAGCTTTCTGCTCTCAAACTAGTCAATGTTACACCCTGAAGAAAGTATTTGTATTAGATGGAAGATATGAATCTCATTCATGATATATGTTCATCTGGGAACTGTATGGAATGGTTTCTCACCTTTTTCGATATAATGCTTCCATACAAATGAGTAGAATTCTCAGTGCAAACTACAAGATAGCTAGAAAAAAATTCTTCTGAAATCTCCAATGAAACCTCTGTATTATCTGGACTTGAGGCATCGATCTTCTCAAGACCTGTTTAGAGATTTCAGTTCTTGGTTAAAGCAGGTAAAATGTACTGTCCTGACGACAACCTACAGAAATACATTGCTAATAGAAAGACTGCATAGGAAGAAACCCAGGATCCAAACAAAACATATACTGACCTAAACAGCAAAGATGCAATAATCTAGAGGTTTCATGATCTGTCCATGGACCACAAACTGTTATTGCTTCTTTGTAATAAACCAGAGCACTGAGCGATGAATTATCTTGCATGACATACAACACCCCATACTCTGAAGGCTTGGATAGAGAATCGCCTCTAGGAGAGTTGTCTAAACTTTCTGCTAGCACTGACGCCCTCAGGTATGGATCAAACAATAGGGAAGTTACTGGTTTCATTGCATCAGAAATACCTACGTGCTTGAATATAATTGCACGTGATTGTACATCAAATAATAGCACCTGCCATTTCACATCAACAAGAGTGAGACTCTTTCATAATATGTATATCAGCAAACCAAGATCATAGAGAGCAACAATTTAGATACTATGTATGGAACTCAGTATACCAAGAAATTGCTTCTTAGTTTACTCACCATACCACTGGAATATCCCACAGAAACATGTTGAAGGTGTTTAGAAATTGCAATGGAAGAGACTACTCCACTAAAATCAAGGATGACAACACATTGAAAACCAGCATCCATCATGACAACTTCTTCTGTAAGTAATAAGATATTTTTCAATTGAAGTATGGCATATGGATATTACGAAATTTGCACTCAATGAAAATGGTCTCTGGATGCAGATAAAAGAATTCAAAGACACTTTCTTAGTCCTAAATCAATAAAGAAAATCACAATTGATTCAGAAACTATATTCATTTTTTAAGTGAATCACTTCCTAAATACTGGCAATGCATGGAATTCTCAAAAGGGCATTACCTTGAGTCTCTCGCTCCGTAAAATGAAGGCACGTAATATCACCTGCTTTTGAGCTTATCTCATATATTGAAACCTACTACAGAAAAAAATATGTATCAGCTAGAGCCATAGATCATCCAATTAGTCCCCTGACACACGACCATGATCACATACATGCATATTAGAAAAAATCTCACCACACCACTAGCTTGAGCAGCAACAAGAATACCATTGCACGCGCAAAATTCTAAATGTGAAATAGATGCTGAAGTAGTTTCAGAACGGCCCGTCTTTAACTGTGAATAAAAGAACATGTTATCTGTACAATGGATTGATGGTTTGGGTATTAAATATTAGAAGAGCAAGTCGGACACTAAAGATCTTGTTGGAAAAGCACCCAAATAAGAATCTAGAATATAAAGTCTTTATTTCATGGAATGGAATGCGTGGTCCGAGAAAAAACTTCAGTGTATAGAAAGCATACATTTACACTTGGAGGCAAACTGCATATCCGAGAAACAGTAGAGTTGGTCGCATCCCAAATATTTAGAGACCCATCTATGTGTCCAGTTATGATAACTGTCCCGACCATTAAATTCCTAAATGATGATTTGTTAAATGAGCCTCCCGTTATGGGCCATTTTGTACCACCTGATAAAACAGATGGTAGATTACCTTTCGAATGGGGAAGCTGCATCATAAGAAATTATTATCTGAACATTATGATGAGCAAAAATTTCATTCAATAAATAACTTCGTTTTTATCGAGCGAACCTGAGAAAGCACCTCTGCAATTCTCTCATCCCTAGTAAGCTGAGCTATTTTTGCAACTGATATAGTTGGTTCAGTTATAAATGGATTTACAAGAACACCTTCTACAATAGGTTCAGACCCTATTGCAAAATCTGAGAAGTATGCTTTGACATTGACTGTGTCGTAAGCATGCAATTGACCTTGATTTGTGAGGACTAGAAAAGCAGGGATTGGATCAACTGGAGTTCCACCTGGCCTAGGTAATAATATCATATCTTCAAAAAGACCCTCCAAAGGGAGTTCCAGATAACGAACATTTTGGTGGTCTATCTGTTCATTTGCTGTCTTCAATGGGTAAATCTGTTAGCGTAAAAGAAACAACATAACATTATAAATACATATAATACCACTAAATAATGTAATTTAACTTTAGACTGGCATCTGCCTGCACAATTAATGCTACTCATGTTATTGCAAACATAGTCTGTGGCTCAGTATATAGAGAACACAATTCATTATGTATACATCATAAGCGTACACATTAGCTTCCTGCCCTTCTTTTCCTAGTTTCCAAACCCTTACTTTCCACTCTAATTCATGACAATGGCGAACACTCAAATTCCCCTAGACAAGGAGTCCAAGTATGTGACATGTGATGTTAAGTAGTGATTCTCATCATGAGAAGAAATACTCCTAAAGAACTCTAAAAAGGCTGCTTTGTTAAATCAAGAAATAGATGGAGATAAAGAAGATTTCAGCAGTAGCAAGGACGAGCAGAAGAGAAGGAACTGTTCAGCAGCAGCAGCAGCTACAGTGTTCTTTCTTTGAGTTTTTATGTACTCTAAAGGCCAACAATCCAAACATCTAATAAAACAACAGTACAGTGAAACGGAAAACTTAAGTACACAGCAATCAAAACGAAGTCTAAACACGTATAAACAAGATGACTAAGAATTCATAGACGCTAACCGTCAATGTTTCTGAGCATCCAAATTCGCCACCACCATAAATGAAAAGGTATCCATTAGTGTCTTTTATGCTCTCTTTTTCACTGGCACACCATCGCAATGAAAGAACTGGTGATCTGGATTTCGCTTGAGATAGCTGTAATTTCATTGAGGGCAAACTTGGATCTGATGATAATACATGCTTTTGGGATACCTTGGTTGTATTCCAAAGCCAAATGTCACCATCTGTATAACCCACAGCCAATAAATCACCGAAAGCATCAGCCCAACAAAGACAACAAATATCTTTATCCTCTCCTTCCTGATCGCTTGTACTACAGAAACCATCATCAAGCTCATTTTTGGGTGCCAATGTACTCTGAATCCTTACTACAGTTGCATCATATAGACCCCATATGACAAGCAAACCGTTGCTATAAGCAAGCAATACCCTGCAGTTATGACATCAAACATCTGAAGTGATCCTTTCTGATTTTCTCAAAACCATATAAGATCATGCATTTTCATCTTATGGAAATAGAATATGCATTATTAGCTGTCTTCCATCATGGGAAGTTTGCACTATCAACAATATATACCGGCTGTGATGAGTCTCTGGAAAAGGTAGAATGCCAATCAGTGAAGGTGGAGAAGATTGTGCCATCAACCCTGAAAATAGTCAATATGCAACTCGTTAAAATATAGTAAGAATAGTCCATCTCCAGAGTCGTACTCAAATAGGCCAGCTCTCCACAGTTGAGTCATTACCTTTCTACATCACAAAACGTTATTGATTTGCACAGAGTTCCTCAGAAACTTTGTCACCTAAACAATTTACTCCAATCTGGTTTTTCCCCATGAACTACTTCTAGGATCAACCTGCACTGTTGTTTTTTGGAATTCTTTTACCTGCAGTTATCTTTTCGTTTTCCTATACCAGTTTTTATATGTGTTTGGAATTACAATTTGGAGAATGCAAAATCTCCAGTTATATGCACAAATTCAGTTGATATTCCTGTAAATAAAGAAAACATGTGCTTTTGCTAAATTTCTATGATTTCAAAATATTGAAAGGTCGCACTGCTGATCTTTTTATTATACAGATGTTTCGATAGAACATACTATCAGTCCATTGACTATAATGTATGGAACACTCTTCTTGAAAGTCATTCCATGTCAATCATGAACACTCTTCTCAGAAAAATGTATGGAACTTAATCTTGATCCTCTTCCAGGTTGAGACGTCAACTACCTCTTCTCGATTTCTAAAAAATTCTGAACATGATTCTTCACTATATTTAATTTTCTTTTTCAACTAGCACAGATTTCTTGCTGTCATATTGCCATATAGATGGCATCAATCAACTCATAGGATTGAAAGCGAAGGAAAAGTATGTCACTGTGAGAAGATATAATGGACATCAAAGGATCACTGTTTCCACTTTATGTGTCTGAACAAATCCCTTGATGCTATGTAGCCAGACTAGACTAGCTTAAACACAATCAAAGATAGATTTTGTTACCACAAGCAGCTCGTGATGAAATACTGTATGGCATTTGACGAAGTTTTGCCTCCTCTTTATTGTACTCAAGAACAGCAACATCACCTGTATCCTCTCCAAGATACCTGCATTTACAATTCGACTAGCAACTTACATGGAAAGAATTTGTTTGATCGTTATGAAGGTTGAAAATCCAAGTTCAATCTCACATGAAAGGTGTGCCTTGAATTATTGCAAAGGCAGTTATGTCTGTGTGCCATCTATGAGTATGGGCAAGTATGCCCTTCTCCAAATCCCACACCTTCACAAACAGATTAAGCCATAAGAGCATTATTTCCATTAAATCTCCAAATGTCCGAGTGGACGGTCCTAAATATCAATCAATCCTTATTTCAACTATTTTCCATATATCAAAAATGTTACCTCTAAATCATTTTCTGCGGTAATATTGATAATGAATCCTTGATTATTTGCAAACTGATAAAAATAAGAGATAGCGACTTAAAACAATCCAAGTCCACTGCCACATAAAAGCCAAGAATATCGCAAGCAAACATAACTAACAACTTATGTCAAATACCTCTAAGAATTTACACCGTGATTTTGAATTGGAAACTAAGATTCCTTCTATGCCATCAGTCCCAATCAGCTTGACCCTTCCATCCCTAAAATTGACACAATTGCTATATTAAAACAATATCAAAGGAAATTCGATGGAGCAATACAGCATCAGGAATATGTTTAGTTTTGATCATGTAATAGACTTCATCAGTCCAAATTAGCCAATCCGGAATGAAAAAAAAGCTCTGACTTTCAATCAAGTTTCTGAAACAGTTCATAAATGCTCATATCTTCCACAAAAAAATGATTTAAGTGTCCAGCATTCTAGTTTAGATGAAAATCATACATATATTTCACAAATTGGTAAATGCATGAGAAGTTTTCCAGTTCGCAGAGGTCTTTCCACTTCCATAAAGTGGAAACTGTAAGATGATTTTCTATATATAAGCTCCAACATTTAAGAGACTTTCAAGCTTTCATGATTGACTCAGGAGACAGGACTATGTGATTCTGTAGTACACACTACCTTAGCTCTCCTGCCTCTTTGTTGAACTAATGTTAAGACATTGCTTGATAAAATTGAGAGAAATGATCACAGCTGAAAGTGGGCTTGGGAGATTGAGATCAGGAAATATGAGAACACACTTTTCTGGCAATTATGTACCAAAAATAGTTCCAGATCAGGAAAACAGCCTTCTAGATAGGAAACTCGTATCTATGAAGTTGGATAACTTATTGAGCAAAGAAATAAACTCAAAACTATGTTTAGATTGCGTACAATGTTCCAATAGCCAATAACCGTTGTGCAGAATCAAACGCAAGCTTGGATGAAGTCCTAGGAATCCCATGATGTAATTGAAGGCTTAAACGTACAGATGATGGATCCAATCCTCCTTTTGGTATTTGCCATTCATTTCCCTGAAGTACACATAACAATTACAAAGAATTATGTCAACTAAAGTTAAGATTCAAGCATCCACTTTACCAATTAACTGTAAAAACCTTAAAAGGTTATGAAAAGCAGCATTTCTGTTCCATTGCTGTGGCACAAGAATGGGCTACAAATAAACAAGAGTTCCAAAGTTCAACAATATGAACATTAGCATGCTGACAGTTTACATGCATTTGGATATTATCACACGGGAATCTTTTGCAATCCCAAATTAACCACAAATAAGGCTAAAACATGTGCTTAGCACAACCATGTAGAAAATAAAATAAGATCTCACCTCCAATATAAAATTCTAATCACAGTGATCACAGAAAGTTCACATAAACTATGGAGTGAAGGAAATCCTAAACATTCACTTTCAGTATATTTCTATTCAGACCACATCGATAGTTATCATGCTTTTAGACATTTGGAAATGTAAAGCATCCTCCCTATGACAGGTAGAAATGTCTGAAAGACAAGAGAAACAATACGATGTCACTCACACCTTGACTTCCATATTCTCATTTATGGAATGAACAAGGTCTTCCTCATTCAGACAGAGAAATATATGTACCAACTATCTATAAGACAGGATTCAATAAGAGATTGCCCCATCACATATCAACTCCCTCAATACTAGGGAATAGGTACTACACCAGAAATATCAGCCAGATCAAATAATGACTTGGCCCTGGGAGGTGGCATTGGTGTGGTATGCTATACAGACTGCTTAAATACGGACCCAATATATCCCTGGAGGTAGCATTGATGTGGTATGTTATACAGACTGCTTAAATACTGACCCAATGTATGACCGGAGGTGGCATTGATGTGTATCACCTATCACCTCCCTCAATACGACAGGAGATCATTGGAGCGAACATTTGCATTCTAAACTTGCCAATGATTTGGGCAAAAATTACTTGCGTACCATAAGATAATCAGAGCTGAAAGGACAGTGACAATGATGGCTGTATTTGCTCTTGTAAGGCTAGTGTTATGGCATCTTGCTTCAATACTAAATGTTTTTAGCATGGAGAAACTATATCCCTAGGGGTTCTCTAGGATCCATCATCCATATGCACTAACTTACTCAAAGGTTGACAAAGTCATTGGTGATTTCTTATTCAGCTAGAGAGAAAAGAGGCATGGATTGAGTCCCCTCAGAGTTTCTATCGCAATCTTAAAGTTATGGATCCAAGTCACGGGCTGTTTGTCTAACTTAGCATCCAGTATTCAAAGGAACACCAAATTTACAATCACGGTATAATTGCCTAATGCGATGCAAATACACACAAAAATATCAATTCCAATCAATATCCAGAAACAACAGCATTGTCCTTATGTAGTACAATGTCAATGCATATACTGAGACCAGATATCACTGATAATTAGGGGAAAAAATAATGATACGTGTGCATAGCACTGATCTGAGACAAAATGACATGGGAAATATATATTGTGGAATGGCGAAGTAGAAGCTACCTTACAGCTCGATTTTTTAGCACTTTTAACACAGGGAGAGGAACATCAGATCTATGCAAACAAAGTCATTCTATGCAGAGAGAAAAATCAATAGACTGATTTCTATTAAAGCTGCAAAGAGAGGCACAGAGAGAGAGAGACAAACGCACCTGGGGAGAAGTTTTCATTTTGGGTCTATTGGAAAACATAATCGGGTTTGGCTGTCTCTCTGTATTGTTTTCCTTCTAACCTAAGAATGGTTCTAGTCCTCTCTTCTGAGGTCGGGAACAGGAAATCACGGTGATGACAGAACAATCCGGGGATGGAACAGAGAAAAAAAAAAGCCCAAATTTTGAATAGTTCCAAGAAACCCATTTGACCATTCATTTCAATGCCAACACGCACCACAGAGAGAGAGAGAGAGAGAGAGAGAGAGAGAGAGAGAGAGAGAGAGAGAGAGAGAGAGAGAGAGAGAGAGAGAGAGAGGGAGAATCGGGGATGTGGGGAAACGTACTTGGATCGAAATGTTCATCATAGAGCTCTGTCTCTCCTCTTCTGCTGCTGCTGCTGCTCTTGCCAATTTCCCTTCAGCTCCGGGCAGTTGATTCTTCAAGCTTGGAATGCCCTTCGGCCTCAAAAGTCACACCATTGACGCTGCCATGTGTGATAATCAAAGAGCTTTGAAGGTATACACCATGGCTGTTTGAAGGGAACCCACATCACATTCTTTGCATTCTTCTTCTTCCTCTTCCTCTTCTTCTTCCTCCCTCTTCTTCTTCTTCTTCTTCTTCTTCTTCTTCTTCTTCTATTGGTTTCCTTCTTGCCATTGCTCTAAGCCCTAAATCCTAAACCCTAAATCCTAAACCCTAAAGAGATATATCTGCAGTAGTAGCAACAAATCTGGATCGAGGACGAGCATTGTCTGCAATGCGATGCAATGATCTGATATCTGGCGTGTTTTTAGGCCACGACGAGATCGGATTCCATGTCGCGAAGAACGGATGACAAGAGCAATACGACTTTCGATTGATCGATCCCTTCTCGATCGAGCCGTGCTATATCGAAACCATGGCCTTTGGTCTCGATCCTCAGCTTGTCGATGCCGGTTTCTCCTCCGCTAATTTTGAATCGCAGCGTTCTTTTTTCGGCCAGATTAAAGATGCGCACAATCGAATGCTGCAATCTGCATGAATCCGGACCCAACCGCGGAAACGGCAAATTGGAAAGCGGCAATCCTGGGAATCCGTCGCAGGAACTCGACATCTTACATGGTTCCGCGATCTAAAAGCCCCCCCCCAAATCCAAGGTCTATACAGCCTCTGCCTTTTCCGTATTGCAGATCGAATTCGAAAATCGCAGACAATGCCCTTGACATCGAACCAAAGGCAGAAGAGCGGTCGATCCGTACAATCAGAGATCTATCTCCCGATCGATCTCCCGATCGATTAGCCCTAAACTTGGAACCCTAAACATGGACACCAGAGCTGATCAAACCCTAAACTGGAATCTCTTTGTTTTGATGATTTGTTGAGGTCCATCATGGGCACATATTGTGCCCACCATTCCTCCTTCCCCTACCTGCACAGATTGTGCAGCCATGGCGGACTCGCGGAGGCAATCCGGTATGTCGACACCTTCATCAAGCCCAGAGCCCCCATTCCCGTCGAGATCCTCGCCCATTTGCTCCGAGAATGCAAGCGGCAGCGCAGCTTGGAGCTGGGCCGGAAGGTCCACACCCTGATCAAAGACAGCGGCTTGCAGCGCCACGCCCAGCTCTCCTCTCAACTCATCGACATGTTCTCTTCTCGCGGGAGCATCGGCGAAGCCGCCCACGTCTTCCAAACCTCCCCTGAACCGCATCCTTACGCATGGAGTGCCATCATGTGTGCATACGTGCAGAATGGCTTGTACGAAGAAACCATGCTCTTGTACGCGAAGATGCAAGGATCGACCTCGCACACTACTGTTGAGGCTTTTATTTACGTCCTCAAGGCATGCATAAATGTCTCCGCGCTTCCGGAAGGAAGGCTGATTCATTCCGATACCATTCGACAAGGTCTTCACCAGCATTTGTTTCTTGGAAGCATACTGATTAAGATGTATTCTAGATGTGGGTCACTTGCTGATGCTTTTATTGTGCTCGACATGCTCCCGATTCGCGATTCAGCTTGTTGGTCAGCGTTGATTTGTGAATCTGTTCAACATGGATGTCATTTGGATGCTTTTCGCTACTATGACAGTATGAAAAAAGAGGGGTTTCAAGCAAACATTGCAGCATTTTTAGGCATGCTCAAAGCATGTGCGTTTACGTGTGATCTAGACGGGGTGAAAATGCTCTATATGGACATAGTCAAAGCAGGGTTCGAGCTAGATCTTCACATAGGTAATGCACTTGTTGATACGTATTCCAAATGTGGCAGCTTTGATGAATCATGCATTGTTTTCAACAGATTGTCCTCACGAAGTGCAGTAGTTTTATGGTCCTCCATGGTTGCTGGATATCTGCAACATGGCCGGGGTCAAGAGGCTGTGGAACTCTTCAAGGAAATGCAGAAGGAGAGGATTCCGCCTCCCGATAATATCACATACTTGCATCTTATCAAGGCATGCACTGGTATGGGAGACATAGCTAGTGGACATTTCATCCATGCTCATATGTTTCATATAGGAATCGACTTAGACCCATATATACAAAGCTCTTTAGTTGAAATGTATGCTAGGTCGGGTAAGTTGGGTGATGCAAAGAAGGTGTTTGATATGTCGCCAAGGAACGATAATGTTTTGTTAGCTGTGATGAGTAAAGCATATATTGATAGTGGACAGGAAGAGCAGTCACTTTACTTGCTTGCCAAGATGATGCAAAGTGATGTTGAACCGGATAAAGTTCTATTTCTATGTCTTTTAAAGTCATGCATGAGCATGCTAGCTATGGAACAAGGGAGGTTAGTCCACAGCCATATTTTGAAACAAGGGTTCTATTTGGATCTGCACATTGCTACTGCATTGATCGACATGTATGCACAATGTGGTAGCATTCAGGATGCATACAATGTATTTGAAAATATGCCCAATAGAGACGCTGCCTGTTGGAATGTGCTTATATCATCATTATCAGACAATGGGCATTCTCAAGAAGCTCTATACATGTATGAGAAGATGCAACAAAATTGCTCGTCTCATTGTGAGGTCACATCATGCAGTGTGTTGACTGCATGTTCAAGAGTCGGAGCTATCGACAAGGGAAAACTGATCCATCTAGACGTTGTAAAAAATGGAGGTGATTCACTCTCCATGATTGCGAATGCGTTGGTGGATTTGTACGGTAAATGTGGCAACCTAGAAGATGCATACGATGTGTTTAAGAAGTTGCAAGGAAAAGACGTGATATCTTGGAGTTCCATCATTTCCGCACATGTGCAGAACTGGCATTGTGAGGAAGCTTTCTATTTATTCGACAAGATGCAAGCGGCAGGGTTCGATCCAGATCATGTCACATTCGCATGCATGGCGAAAGCATGTGCAAACACGAAGTCTAAGAGATACGGAGAGTTTGTTCATAGTGAAGTCATGAAGCGAGGAATGAATTCAGATGGCTTTGTTGGAAACGCAATGGTCTCTATGTATGCAAAGATGGGCGACATTATTGCCACATTGAAAGTGTTTGAGAGCTTGGCGAAAGTGCAAGCGGTAGCATGGAATTCGCTGATGTGGGGGCTCTCTGAGTTGGACATGAATGAAAAAGCTTTTCAACTTTTCCGAGAGATGCAGCGTGAAGACGTAGTGCAGCTCGATCCGATCACATATGTGAGTGTTATGAAATCCCTCTCGGATGTGGCAGGCCTCTCGGCTGTAAGAGTACTACACATCGACATGATCTGTCAAGGATTCGAATCCAATATCATGGTTCAAAACACCTTGATTGTCGTATACGCAAAGTGTGGCAGCATTAACGACGCAAGCGCAGTTTTCCAGCTGATGCAAATACGATCAATCGTCTCGTGGAACAGTATAATGGACAGTTACGGCGAGCACGGCGATTACGCCTTTGTGTTGCACTGCCTTGAAGGAATGCAAGAAGAAGGGATTGTTCCAAACGGCGCTACATTTGTATGCATTCTATCTGCATGTAGTCATGGAGGATTAATTGAAGAGGCTTACCATGTTTACAATACAATGACTGAAACAGCTGGCCTTGTTGCTTCAGTGCAACACACTGTTTGCATGATAGATGCTCTTGGCCGTGCTGGATGTCTAGATGAGGCAACGGCGCTACTTTCAGGAATTCCATTCCAGCCTGATTCAGCAATGTGGATAAATTTATTGGGTTCATCCGCTAAATACAAGCACATTACTACCGGAGATTGGGCTTTTGAGCACCTCCAACAACTCGATCCTAAGAACGCTGCAGGATACATGTTACTGTCAAACATCTACTCAAACAGCTACAGTCTTGAAAAAGCATACCATTTTAGAGAGTCTCTGGCATTTTGTAGGCTATAATAAGCACAAATTTTTCAAAAGATATAGGTAGAGAGAAAGGTGAACTACTCAAAATGTGGTAATTGCAAGAAAGGTAGAAAAAGTCCTAGAGTAGGATGATCTGATAATATGGGTGTGTGTCATATCAGCAAAATTGGTATGTTTGGCAGCATATGGGAAACCTTGCACATAGCAATACAAAATTTTCATTGCATCAAAGACCAGAATTATCATCTCTACATACAAGGTCATATATATAGCGGTTTCAGATGCACGGTGGCTGAACTCGCCGATCTAGGGCTGCGTTACAGTCACGATTCATACAATATCAGCAACCTTTTGAAGTATATAAATCAACAGCACGTATGACCCTTTTGATATAGTAACACCAGCAGCAAACACATCATAGGACCTCGATTGTACTTTGATTGTTACAGATCATGAAAAGATATGGACTGTTATCTTCCTCTAAATACAAGTAGATGATATGGCTGAATGTGCGCTCCAAAAATATAACTGAGCTCTAATTGCAATGGAGCTCCCTGCACTGGGCTGCTTCAACAGCATGATTGAAAGAAAACAGGACAAAATTGGAAACAGCATAAGATATCAAAACCAGTTATCAAGCTGTACATCTCTCTATTGAGCTCAGAGATTCTGCTTATTCTGTAGTGAAAGTACATGTTTGTAAAAATACCTGATGCCCTGTTGGAAGGAGAAAAAAACCGATGCCTCCCAACTCATTCAGAGCAAGTAAACCATGCTCCGCAAAGTAAGAAGCATTCTGAAAGAATCAGGTAATCCATAAGGAGTGCCAAATGGAGCAGTTTTAAGATCCAAGCCATTGGATTCCCTGCTACTGTGTTAATGGTGTGCTCTATCACCTTTCCTCACATATCACTATATTTACAAGGTATGTATGATTACAATTGCCACAATGGCACCATTATGAATCTACGGCTCAGCAGTGACTAAAAAAAATCTGTGGCCTAAGAAGCTTTCAAGCTAACTAGAATGGAATCAACCAACAAATGTTCAAGAAAATTCTTTTAAGGAACATTGCTCACCACAGGAGAGAGTCAGTGAAGAGAGCTTTTGCTCAATTTCTAAAATTACCTCAATACATGACTAATCTATGAGATAGTTCCCACGAATCAACAGCTCAGGTCTTAAACAACAGCTCGGATCTGAAGATCATCCTTCATATTGCCGTCCCATGATATCGAAATCAATACTGGTTGATTAGCTTATCTGTACGGCATTGCCATCCTATGACATAGTTCCGATGAATCAACAGCTCGGGTCTTTTATCCACAGCTCAGATCTAAAGACCATCCGTCATATCGCCATCCTATGATATTGAATCATCACCAGTTGATCACCTTATCTGTACGACACTGTCAGTTGCTAAATATACTGGTGTCAAATCTTTCAAACGCTGCAATTTCTTTTGCCATCACCCCAACATCGTCAGCAAACATCATTATAACATAATACACCATTAGAGTCGACTATATGATGCCAAACCCCTCGATCATGTTGCGGCCTGAAAAGCACATCAATCAATATCACTGGGCTACCACAGAAAAAGATCTATTTTCAACATGTTCATAAAGTATCAACTGTCAAATCGCTGAATACTGTTATCTGGTCTGCCATCTATTAGATGAGGATTTTTGGCCAACATTTTCACAGGATTGCTACAGCCATGACCACAGCTAATGTTGAATTCATCAATACTGGCTGGATTTAACTTAAATCTCTCAAGCCTGCTATCTTCATAATCAGCATGCATCTCATCTGCAGACTCATTGCCACGTGTAACATTGGCATCACAATTGCTCATGTCAAATCTCTCAAGAGAATCGGAAGTTCTATTACCACAATTGATGTTGATATCAGTGCAAGCAATATTGGGGTCAGGGACAACAAGATTTCTATTTGAAGTGCTGTCTACAGGTTTACGGTCATCAGCAAGGTCCTCTGCAGTACTGCAAATAATATTGACATCAATCGCATTAATTAAGATTTCTCTGGGGCAGAATCTGTCAACCTTGAGATCTACATTGCCATCTCTACCATTTGAATCATTAGAGGACATTTTTTCAGTGCCAAAAACCACATTACCATCATAAGCGCCAACTATACTGGAACCTATATCATTCGAATAGTCAGCTTTAATCTCTGTAATGCCTCTGGCAGAGAAAACATTTGACTCAGTTGTTGCAACCTCTGCATTATCACCACTGATAGTCCTCATGCTAATTGTATCAGTGCCAGAACTTTCAAGGTGACTACCTCCCTTGCAATCTAAACCACCTGAATCACCAGCCATAACCTCTGCACTACAATCACCATATATAAAATTGGAATTGCTATTCACAGCCTCTGAATTGCAATCGCGATTAGTAATAGCAATGTCATCAGTTCTATAAACACTGACTCCAGGTCTCACAGGATTGCTATCATCAATGCAACAAATCATATTTTGGTTGTCAGCCGTTAATTCTGCACTATCATTTTCATATATGGTATTTTCATTGATCGGCACCTTTGCGTTATTACCATCATCTGCATTTTCACTGCTGCTGGCACCCATCTTCTCAAGGTTTATATTTTCAGTGCAGTGTATCATATTGGAATTGTTGATGAGCATCTCTGTACTTGAACCATAAGTGAGCATCTCAGTATTGCCACTGTCACTTGCTACATTCCAATTATCGGTTGTCATCTCTGAATTTCCACCTATAATAATGAAAGAATTACTGATAATAATTGAGACTCAGAGCATTGTCTAAAGCAGAATTATATCTTAAAAATAATAATCAAGATAACATATCTAACAAAATTGAACTAATTACCATTAGAATCGAAAGAATTGTATAAAATACCTTTCCAAGACAGAGGTTCAACAACCAAGCTGGAATTATATGATGGCGCCGGGCTTATCATAAACTCTTGATTATTGTCATTAAGTGGAGTCACCGATGCCTGATGTAAGCTATGAATCTTTGAATGATCTTGCATATGCTTTATACTTTCTGACTTTTTCCGCCTTGTATAAAACTTGGGGCAAAACTTTATTTCCCCCAGGACTTCACCGCTACTGAGCTGAAGACGCATGTAATTACTAATTTTATTTGCATCCCAATTTGAAATATCTTCCGTTTCTATCAGACCTGATGCAGCATTGTAGTGGACAGTATCAGAAGATACAGACAGCCGTTTCCTTCTTGTTCTTACATAAACATTTTCAATACTTCGCTCCATATCATGAAGTTCATAATTTGTAGCTACATTCTGTAGTTCACTATCTTGACCTTGACCTGACTCGCATACAGGTGACTTTGATGAGTTTACATCAACAGGGGTAATTCTTCTGGATAGCTTTGAATCTTTCAATTCCCTGAGTCCATCAGCTACCCATCTTATAGACTTAACCTGCATGCAAGTTGACAAGCTCACAAATTAAAGATGTACAAAAGTAGTTCCACTGAAAGGTAAAGAAAACACTTAAGGCATCAAGAACAAATAAAAAACATGGTTCCAGTGAGTTGAATGGAAGCTTAAAGGCTTCTTAGATAAAAATATATATAGGTATATTAAAAAGAGTCAAATAACTAGTGAAAGACATAAAGAAGAAAAGCATTGCGCTGAACAATTCAATGTTGCAATCTTCCAACTAGTCACATCAACAATTTCATACAGATTTTAGCTTCCGTTAGAAAATGTAGCAACACTAGTTTGATTCTCTATGACTTTCCTGAACGATAGATATCTGTAGTACTGAACGAAATATATATATGTAGTACTGCATATACCTGACGCTTTGATCTGGTGGTCCCAATTACCACCCTTGTATAGATATCATCTTCTCTCCCTTCTTCGCAAGTTTGAGCATCCTTAGGACTGAAACAAATAGGACAATGTGTCAGAAAGAACAAGATCAATCAACACTCTGAAATTTGTAAAGAACTTACAACAAAGAAAAGCTATCGTTAGAACATACATAGATATAATTTACTAACTACAGCATCGATCACCTCGATCAAAAACAAAAAGGTGATGTTAGAAAATATAAAATTAACCAGGGATGCTTTCATGAACATCTATGCCTGAATTTAATGACTACAGCATCATCCGCCACCTCCATCCTAAGACAAAAAGGGGCTGATGGCAACTGTATATTGAAAGAGACGGTTGTAGTCCAGTATGAAACAAAGGGGCATTTCAAAAAACAATGCAAAACTCAAGAATGTCAGGTTCACTATATAAATAAGTCCATTTTTTCATTTATTTCTTGATGTATATGCATGTGAGTGTAAATTATGATTGCCAGAAGCATACAATGGGTGCAAGAATGCTGCATACATATCAATAACTACGAATAGGGAGATGAATACCTTCCAACGCCAGGTTTATATCGAATTTGGCTTTTTGGTTTTCCTGTCCTTGAAGGCATGAACAATTCTGGAGTATCTTGATCATCTGAAACTAGCTCTTGCATGTAATTGAACATGGTAGAATTTATCCGAGAGATATCACCATTCATGTTCCCTTCAAGTAAATTGTTATCCAAAGATCTACAATTCATAGAGAAAAATTCTTCCATAGATTTACATGAGGATTTCTCCGGATTGTAAAACTCTTTGGAAATATCAGGCTGATCATCAGGTTTACTCGAGGTAGTATTGTTGACCAAATGCTTTTGGAGCAGTGTGGTCCCAGGAAATGTCATTAAGTGCAATTTACTTAATTCTTTTATTTCTGGAACACTCATTTGCTGGAAGCCAAATGCACTTATCCAGGTTTCCAGCAATTCAGGAACTGCAGGTAGTATCAACTTTTCCACCCCTACATTTTTCAGCATCTAGAAATAATAAAAACCAAAATAAATCATTTCGGTTATTTTTATAAATGAAATATGAGGAAAAGTAAATAATATGTTAAAAAACTATGACATTAGAAAAATCGCCAATATGCATATATGTGTGTGTGTGTAAGTAGGATCTATAACAAATAAATTCTTGAAAATATTTGATGACTATGTGGGTTAGCATCAACAAACCTTTTCAAGAACATGCATCAACCGTCGACACATACCCTGACGACGATATTGGTACCGAGTACCAACCAGAGGCATTTCTGCAAGTTTCACTCCATGTACTCTGCATAATTGAACAGCACAATGGTTTTATGCACAGAAAAAACCATGGTTAAAAATAACAAAAGAACCAGATTGATCACCTTATCGTTGCCACAGTTATTATTTCATCACCCCTTTCAAGAAGCATAGTGTAAAATCCACCATAGTTGAGTCTAGCGACCTTCGATCTGAAACAAACATGGTTCTCATCTTAATCGCCTTGTTGTATCATTGGTTTTGTGTGAGACAGTTGAATCATTTTGTAATTTAAGGTGCTGAAATGCAAAAAATGTGCATCCTTCTCGAACATTAATGTGTTTCCATCATCTCACCTTCTATTATATAATGCTTGAGAGAGAAGGTTTATTCTTGTTCGAGGGTCAATCATAGGCACAAAGCACTCTCGCATCACATCATATGCCACTGAAAGTTTGCTGTTGTGTTCAGCCATAACTTCAAGATTTGACTGAGAAAGTGAATGGTGCGTTTTCATGGCCCGTAACAGCATCCATGAGAAACCACCTTCCATAGAATGGGTAATCCCCAACAGCTGTCGCAAACCTATAAATATCTGCAAAAAGAAATATAAATGATCAACTGAATAAAAGAGACACATTCTGTAATTACTTGAGATATATCAGTGACTGGTGCAAGTATGTAATACCTTCTGACACTTTCCATCACAAAACCAGATCTTTTGGATAGGCTGATTCAATGGAAGAACAGAATGTGTTTGAACACAACTAAGATGATCTGCAAGAAATACTCATCAATAAAAGTTTGAGTAAAAAACCTTGATCTCATACAACCAAATACATACATTCAAGTTCACATTGGACACAGCGGAGCATTTTATTGTCCATGCCATCCATCCGTTGATTAGTTCCACACACTCCACATGAACACCGTGGACAGTACCAATCACCCTCGGGAATCACCTATAAACCAAATCATTAAGCAATGCAACAGTTTTCTAAACAAAAAAATACAACTCTTACAAGCATTATGTCAATGAAGAACTTAAGCTTACTGTTAAGCCAATGCAGTCAGCATGAAAGGTTGATGGACAATGATCACACAAGACCAACTCTCCTCCATCCCCACAAACACCACAACTGTCATCACTGACATCCATAATCCCTTCCTTCTTCTCTTTTGCATCTTGGAGTGCACAAGCTTCAAGTTGGCAATCCGAAATAGATTTTCCATTATCCAGAAAAATGTTAGCACTTGGCCTATGTAACTTACTTCCAGCATGTGCTTCAAAATTTGACAGAGTGAATATATCCTTGCAACAATCACACAGAATTCCTTCTCGAGTTACTTTACCCCTTTTCATAACTTGTCCATCTTTCCTATTAATATAGACAACAGGTTCATTTTCTTTAAGTATATTCTTGTCTATAAGCCAAGAGAGCACAGTGGACTTCTTGAATTGAGGTAACCCTCCAACTTCAGGACAAGAGTTCTGGTCTTTCGGTCTTTCAGGACAAGAGAGCAACACTTGCATACGACAGCCCCCTTTGACACCAGATCCCTTGTTTTCTGTCGAATTCCGACTTCCTTTAAGATATCCCTTGCATCTTTTGCGTTTAGGTTCCTCAGATGAAGAACTAATACATCCTTCACTTTTCCTTTTAGTTGACTTTTCCAGAGATAGGCTAATATTTCTCATTTCCTCCAGTGTTTCCTCCTTGTATTCTGTTGGAAAATCAAGTGTAGTTTGTTGGTGCTTAGGACTACCACACTTGAAATCTGTAAGCTCTGGTATAGCTGCAGAATCAGAACCATGTATATCTTTTATTGACCCACTAATAGCACTAATCTGTTTTGTACCTGAGGGTTGAATATGAAGATGTTGTGTATCTGTTAAACCTTCTGCGATTTGGTAAGCCTCTAGAACACTACCTGTGTTTTCAGAAGAGGTGCTAGGAATTTCTATATCAGGTCTCAATTCTCTGCAAGCTGCTGCTAGGGAAAAAAATCGAGACCCACTAGGTGATATATATACGGCTTCATATTTTGTTCTACTACCACGATGGCGTAACCGTGAATCAAGCTTCCACCCATTACTAAGGAGATATGCTTTTGCTGCAAGACGTGCTTGGCGTACTCTTACTTTTAGAGGCAAATGAATGTCAGCAGAAAATGCTCCATGCTTTCTTGGATTGTTTCCATTCATTCCCCTAAGACAGTTCCCATTGTCCTCACAGAACAATGGATCAACTTTTATCGTACAATCAGCACTTCTGCATTCTTCTTGACTCTCACCTGTACACTGATCACGACTACTTCTTTCAACCATCGAAGAAACCCTAAGACTTGCTCTTGCTTTGTCGGTAAGCCCTTCATTGAAACACACATTCACATCAAACTTCTTCTTTGCGAGTGGTAATAAATTCAGTGGGTCTGAGTCCTTACAGCCGTCCTGTACAGCACACTCAACAGAATCATAGCCGGCACCCAGGAAAGTGTTTTCTCTATCTTCATCCAGATTAGTATTCTTAAATTTCACCACAGATGTACATTTTTCTCCTCTTTTAGTGGACGCTCTCTTTTCATAGTGATTTCCAATGCTCTTAAGCTTTGCTCCTATGGCTTCCATTGATACAGGATACCATGGGCATTTCAACATATCACACGTAAGTGACTGAGTCTGAAATGTCTTGTCAGTTGAATTCTGGTTGTTGATTCTCTGCTCTTGCATCGCTAAGTCCTCTGGACTGCAAAACCTTCTCTGTCTCCAAAGGTCCTTTACAGGACTCTTAACTTTAACGCATATTTCCTTGAGAGCACTAAGGCTTGATTCATCATTAAAAAACCAATAACCACGAGCCGCCCATAATCCTGATGCCTCATCCCATTCCTGCGAGACTCTCAAATCCTTTACACTGATTTCGAGTTCATCACCTTCTTCTGGAAAGAATATCTTGGTTTTCAATTCTTCACTATCCGATGTCACATCATCTAATAGAACACCTTCCCACCAAGCATCATTGTAAAAGGCATCAACCAGTAGACCCCTTTTCCAGTCCTGACGAGACAGAATGCGGCAAGGGGGTGGAGATGGCCTGATGAAACCTCGTTTCTTTAAGCTTGAACTCACATTTCCATCCCCCTCAGCTGGGTTTGGAGCCTCAGCATTTGTATCTCTCCTTGTTGGAGTGTGTGATTTTACCTCCTCACAAAGAGGAACGGTCTCCTTTAACCTTCTCAAACCATCTTGAGTGTATAATTCATCATATTCAACCAGTCGGCGACAATACTTAACTTTTACAACTGTGCCTGAATGCCAAGATCCTCTAAGCCCCCGTTCTTTCTGACGTACCTGCAAAAGATAAGCAAGCAAAAAAAACAGCACATTTTTTATTTTCGGAGTGTCACATCGTGAAATTTTATTTCATTCCAGGATTTTTCAATGTAAACTTTCTTGCCAGGAATTTGCTTCATGAAATGAAGGACAAAGAAAGAGTAGCAACTAGCAGGGGCATGCTCCATGATCTCATATCATATCACATACACACACGAATCATGTATTCGTGATGAAATGATTGCAATGTTTCCTGGTTCAAATACACAGCAAGAAGGAAACGGAAAGGTTGTCGGAATAGCCAGAAGTCCCTACAGACACAAAGATTCCTCAAGATTTCTCAAAATACCTTTGTGGCAGAGTAGTTTCTGTTGATTTCATATATGTTGACAGCTTTGATCTCAAGTGAAGATTCGAATTGCTAAAGAACTATTTTGGTGGTTTCAAAATCACATTGATGCATCTGTTTCATTCAGACATTCTTTTAATCTGTCAATATTGTCATTGTGAGAACATGCTGAATAGACTGATTGATATATTGATTTACCTGATCATTCAATTCTTTGCTGAGCTAACCTATGTTGCTATAGCACATTCACTCGCAACACAAGGTTCATTTAAAACACTTCCAGAGCTGATGAGCCCCTACTGTGCACAATTTTAATTCGATATTTTAAAGATGGAGGGGAACATACTTCTACTCGTTCTCCTTCGAGAAGCCTTCTGTGCTCATCTGATGCAGCATCATGATTCAAGATTTCCATCACTTTCTCGGAATCCATCCAGCTCCAAGAAGCATTAAAGCCTTCTAAGAACTATGTCAGCAATTCATACGAGGGCATCATGATCGATAAGTACGACCAAAGAGGAAGACCGACCATACAAGTTGATGAACAAGAATCACATGTGGAGAGCTCTGAAAAACTGTTTCTTCTTTCAGATAGCATCATTCTCAGCCCTTTCTCCTCTCCTCCTTCTTTCCTGGGCGTTCTCTTCTACACGCAGTTGATACCATGGAACGATTCATGCCATCAATCCTCGCGTGAATGAGATTCCTATCGGATATATCTGCTCTCTCATGTTTCCTGTTTTATCTTTGAGACACCTTCCTCCAAATAAATCATTTTCTGGATATAAATATGATGGATAATAAGTCTGTTGAAATTCCTTCTTTCGCAATTATCCTTTTTCTGCAATGTCTTCTGCTCCAATCTTTCCAAAATGGCTTCTTTTCCCGTCAGAATCCTACCCAGCTTCTATCTGATCATACTGTTAATTACAATTCTCCGAATCCTCCATCTTCTGTATGCAATTTTTCTGTCCACGAAATTCCCGAGATTTTTCACCTGTGAGAGCACTCTTTGCTATTAAAAATGCTCCTCGAACAAGCCTTAAAAGACGAGTGTGATCGTCTGCAATAGGGCATGCACTCGTCGAGGAAAGAACTGAAGGGAAAAAAAAGAAGCAAGAGAAAAGAAGAAAATAATACCTCTGAATTTTTCTTCGGCAAGCATCGAGCGAAAGTCTTGGAAGAGCCGAAGAGAGAAATTCGATCTGTGGGAGGGGAAAGAAGGGAGCAAGGGGGCAGCGGGCGAGATTTAGGGTTCCCTTTCCTTCTTGTTGTCTGAGGAGCAACGACGCTTTTCGACGCAGAGACGAGAGAGAGAGAGAGAGAGAGAGAGAGGAATAAGAGACGGGAAACGGTGGAGAAGGAAGTGGTGGAGGGAGAGAAAGGGGAAGGGAGAAGCGAGGACGGCGATGGCGATGGCGAAGCTCGGAGGGAGAAGAAGAAGATGAAGAAGAAGAAGAAGAAGAAGAAGAGAAAGAAACCCTTACATTTTCGATCTTTTTGTTTTTGTTTTCTTCTTCTTCTTCTTCTTCTTCTTCTTCTTCTTTTGATTAATTACTTCTTAATCCACTGATTAACAGCAGCCCAAACTAATCGGCCCCAGATTAATGCACTAATCATTTGACTGATCACATCATCGACTCCACTAATCAAGAGCTAGAGCCCGAGACGTTAAATCGCCGGCCGGAATGGAATTCCGCTGGCGAGCTCCGATCTGTTCGAACCCGAATTTGCATGGAACGCATCGATTTGTAGACTCCGATTCTGACCCGAGAGAAACTGGAACGGGATGCATCATCGCTAACCTTCCATCGATTGTTGTTTTGCATTTTGTGCAATCGTTGCCGGATGCGTCGCGAAACATGACCTTGTGATGCGATCTGAAATGGGTAGTATCAGTGGGGGAACTGTCTATCGGAATAAACTTGGGACCAGTTGCCCCATATGATCACACAATATGTGTGAACACGCGGTGTAGTTTGCGAGCCAGCTCGTCGCATTTATTAGAATCGAGACCAATATTTCTGAAGCATTTGCTGGCCTTTTGCTCTCGTGCTGCTCCCTGAATTCCAGCCCATCTTCATATCTCGCCGCACAGCACGTATGCACGTCGATAACCTCGGGGCCAGAAAACGCGAGTGAACCGATTACCATTTTTTCGCCATCGGCTGTAAAAGTGGCAGATGCAAAATGCGCTCTTCGCACCTCCAAGTTCAGGCTTAATTTTCTCGTAACAATGCCCACATAATCAAAGTGATCTTTAAGACCATCTGCTAAAACCAAGCTAATGAAAGCAGCTTCGCACGACATTCATGCTC
>JBBBWG010027457.1:0-14007 GCA_037176905.1 Azolla pinnata | reverse complement strand
CCTAAACCGGGCTTCCTCGCTTTCGAAGCTACAGAAAATCCAGAGTCGGTACTTGTCACAGAGTGTATTGCGGCAGGCTCCGGCTCCGTGGCAGTGTAAAAAAAAAGACGGTATCTTGTCTATAGCTTACACGACATCTGTGACGATAGTCTTTCGTCGTTTCGTTACGTTACATCAACAGACGAGTTGAGTTGAGCTGAGCTGGGCTGAGTTGAGCTGAGTTGAGCTGGAAGTGCTTTCAACGAATGGCATGTTCGAGCTACATTGCAAAAGGGCATATTGCCCAAGTGACTGACTTGGTGAATGCACGGAGGTTTCGTTCACCGACAAGTTTAGCCATTACATGTGTGTATATGATGCATAGCCAGCCAAAGCCAGCTAGATAGCGACAAATGTCCAAGACCTTCCTGGCCGAATCGTCAGCTAGTGACAAACTTTGGAGGCAATAGAGACAGAACAAAACGCTATCCGACGACGGGCTTTGCGCTAATGTTCTCCCCTAGAGTCTGTGCATGGTCGCGCTGGATTTCGTGGATTGTAGCGGTTGTCGCCACTGCTCCCATGTGGAGTCTAAGCCTGATATTTCTGGAATCGATCCAAAACATCCAGCCACAGAGGTTCGAGCTTCATGATGTTCGACGCAGTTTGAGAAGTTTAATAACTCGGCGAGCTGCCAATCGATGCAAAGTAAGCAATCGATAGTAATCGCCGAGCATCATCTACGAATGATTCGAGGGTCGATCCCCTTTGAACCGATTCCGCTCGTCTTACAAACACCGCAATCGATTCCAAACCCTCGGCGATCCTCCCTCCTCCTGATCCTCCCTCCTCCAAATCCATGGCCCAACGCGTGGGCAAGCCTTCTAGCTTCCGAATGAATGCGAGAAGAAGAATCGCTGGTCCCAAAAACGGGGGCTGCGAGTCAATGCATGTTTACGGAGAGCAGTCGAGACATCTGTCCGGCTCTCCTGGACTAGGGCCACCCAACCAACCATCGGCATCGATTTCGATCGATCGATGCATAGATCGACACATCAGCTAAGATTAGAACACTCCGCTTCGAGGGGGTGCAAAATCCCGGATCAAGAGAGATACACAGTTTATTGAAAAGGAAAAGAAAAAAAAACCGAGAACGAATCCCCAGAGCGAGAGAGAGATACAGTCATTTCGAGTCAATCGAGAGTGGATCGAGTCATCGGGGGGAGAGGATGGAGATCTGCCACGAATCGGTGAAGCGGCTGGTGGAAGAGCTCCACCGGCGGGTGGTAGCAGAAGCATCGGCGGAAGAAGAAGCGGGCTTTGCAGAGTAGCTGGCAACGTCGGCGGAGGCAGCAGACGAGGCGACCGTGAAGGCCGTCGGGCTCTCGTCGTCGAAGAAGTGGGAGGAGCCCGCGAAGTAGTCGCAGACGGGCGGGCCGGGGACGGGCGGGGACGGGAGGCGGGCGAGCATGTCGAGGACGGCGGCCATCGGCGGGCGGAGCGCGGGGTCGTCCTGGAGGCACCAGAGCGCGATCTTGGCGAGGCCGCGAGCAGAGTCGAGCAGCGAAGAAGAGGCAGAAGGGCTCTTCGTCGTCGAAGACCGCGAGCGGAGCCGAGGGTCGAGCAGGTCAGCAAGGTCAGATTGCTGCTGATGTTGCTGTTTCTGCTGCTGCTGCTGCGGTAACTGCTGCTGCTGCTGTTCCCGATCGTCGTCGCCCAGCTCCTCGCGATCCTTGTTCTCCTCCTTGCTGCCCGCGCCGCCGCGTTCACACTGGCCGCAGGACGCGCGGAGGATGTCGAAGGCGAGGCCCGGGAGGAACGGGCGGCCGCGCACGAGCGCGCGCCGGCCCGCGAGCAGCTCCAGCAGCACGATCCCGAAGCTGTACACGTCGGCCTCCGGGCCGACCGCGGCCCCGGGCGACATCCACTCGGGCGCGAGGTACCCGAACGTGCCCCGGACGCCGCCCGCGCTGCCGAGCCCGAGCCCGAGCCCGCCGCGGAGCAGCCCCTTCAGAAACGACGCCTTGCCGTGTCCGGACAGGTGTGAAACCGCCGCCCCTTGCCCGGACGCGTGTGAAACCGCCTCCCCCCGTCCGGACGCGTGTGAAACCTGCCGCCCGCCGTCGTCTTCTCCGCCGCCGCCTCCGCCGCCGCCGCCGCCTTCTTCTCCGACTCCTTCTGCAGGCGATGGCGATGGCGATGGCGATGGCGCCGACGCCTCCAGGAGCTTCGCCAGTCCGAAGTCCGACACCCTCGCCCGCCATCGCTCGTCCAGCAGGATGTTCTCCGGCTTCACGTCGCAGTGCACCACCACCAGGCGCCTCCCCCCGTCCCCCTCGTGCAGGAACGCCAGCGCTCGCGCCGTGTCCATGGCGATGGCGTGCCTCCTCTCCCAGCTCAGCACCGCCGCCTTCTCGCCGCCGCCGCCATCGCCGTTTCCCTCCTCCTCGCCTCCGCCATCGCCGTTTCCCTCCTCCTCGCCTCTCCTGCCATCGCCGTTCCCCTCCTCCTCGCCTCTCCTGCCATCGCCGTTCCCCTCCTCCTCCTCGCCTCTCCTGCCTTCGCCGTTTCCTCCCTCCTCGCCTCTCCTGCCATCGCCGTTCCCCTCCTCCTCGCCTCCGCCGTCGCCGTTCCCCTCCCCCTCGCCTCTCCTGCCATCGCCGAACAGCGCCTTGTTCAGCGACCCGTTCGCCATGAGCTCGTACACCAGCATCCTGTGCTCGTCCTCCGCGCAGAAGCCGCACAGCGGGACCAGGTTCCGGTGCCTCCTCTCCCCGATCGACATCACCTCGGCGCAGAAGCCTTTTCTGCACGCCAGGCTCTTGGTGTCCAGGAACACCTTCACCGCGACCTTGGCTCCCGTCTGCGGAAACGTCCCTTCGTACACGGCGCCATAGCCGCCCTCCCCGAGCTTCTTCGAGAATCCTTTCGTGGCTTCTGTGATCTCCGCGTACGTGAACCTCGGTGGGAGGCCCGAGGACGCCAGTGTCTCTAGCATCGTTTCGTCTTCTTCATTCAAGCTGTTCTTCCGTCTCCTCCTCCTCCTCCGCTTCTCCTGAAACGTTCCCATGTTCCTCTTCAACAGCGTCACCACCACGGAACTCTTCTTCTCCGCTTTCTTCTCCTTCTCCTTCTCCTTCTTATTCAGCTGCCACTTTCCTTCTGTTGCTTTCTTTCTCCTCCATACCGTGAAGACAGAAAATGCCACAGCTATAAGCACAACGAAAGCTAGAGGGATTGCAATCTCCATAGCTAGCACTGACTCCTTGTCAGTTGATACTGGACTTTCGGCAGGAGGATGATCTGTAAGCTCCTGAAGTATCCTTCCGTTTCTCGAAGGATCATCTTCAAACGATCTCACTCCTGATTTCCCGCATCCAGAAGGATCAAATTCCAAACTTTGTTTCGTCATCGGATGAATTTGTGATCTGCCTTGAAGGTCCTTTCTTGTTCTTCTTCTCCTCCCAGAAGCAGCAGCAGCAGAAGAAGAAGAAGAAGAAGAAGAAGAAGGATCAAGTTGTGAAATTTTGTTTAATGTGTTATCTTTCTCGCCGAGGAAAGGTCCCGCAAAATCTCCATTGTTTCTATGTACTTCACTACCTTTGTTCTCAGTAATGAATTGTCCTTTCCTTCTTCTTCCCTTATTCCTTCTCATGGAAGTATCGAGGTACCCTAATCGTTCTTCGAGACCCCTTCCAGGGGAAGCATCAATCATTGACCTACCTACAAATTTTCCTCCGATTTTCTTCCTTCTTGTATAGTACATACGACGTGGCCCTGCTATACCCTTGGATTCCGCTGTCTTTCTCCTGCCAGAGACACTTGGCAAATTACTGTGAGTAGAGAAGTTCTTCCGGATCATGGAATTCTCCACATTAATGAAGATCGAGATTCTTTTACCACCGAGATGGAGCAATAGTCCTGGGGCTCTAGATCCATCTTTGACATCGCAGAAGATCGCTCGTTTCCAAGGAGTCGTCTCTGTGTCATCAGAGGGGTATAGAAAGGAAGGAGCTGTTGATTTATAAGAGTCTGTGCAGCCGGAGGTTGAAGAACTCCATGACAACTCAAAGAAGAAGCCAGGCTCGCTCTTTAAATAAAAGGTGCTGGAGGAACGGTGATTGGCAGATGTTGCCAAAATGGTTTGGTCAGATTGTTTGGTAGCTGAGAGATCAGATGGATTACGATCAGATGGTGGTTCAGTATGTGAAGCCGCAGATTCAGCCAAAATGGAGCGATCAGATTTGTGTGGACTCGAGTGATTGGATTGATTAGGAGCAGAAGTAAGATTTTGATGGGCAATGGATTGATCTGGTGCATCAGCCAAGCTATTATCATTGCCAATCAGAGTTGCATCGGAGCATGCTCTGCTGAGCAAGGAGGAGATGAGGGAATAACAGCAGAGTAGCTGAAGCAAATAAGTATGCTTTCTTCCACGGCGCATGGTTAGGTGCGCACAGAACCTTGGTATGTGCTTCGGATGAAGCCTTTGGATAGGGAGGTTGAGCCTTTCTCTGAGGAAACACCAAACATAATATAATGACGGCATATCTTTGTCGCTGTTCAGGAGACCGTTCAAATCCTGGTTGGTTGATAACAAAGAGAGGAAGTAAGTTCTTTTCTCTTACTGGGATCCCATCTTCTGTTCTCCCTTTCAAGTGAATACCATTCTACTAGCTTACCATTATTAGGGTAAACCGGTTTAGGGTTTTCAAGACGTCTTGAAATATTACATGAACAGATTAGAATCCATAGAAAATCATGTACAGATGATTGCCGACCCTAATATCTGCTGATGTGTGTGTCACTCCAGCCTCCAGGAAATCTTCAAGGCCGGCTTCAAGAGAGTTTGAAGATGTGTAGAAATCATCTTCTCGTGCAGTTCTTTCAATCTTTCTCGAGTTCAGATTGCTTCCCGCGGTGGACCATGGCTCTGAAAAGTTCTCCCATTTTCTTGAGCTCAGATTCGAGAGCATGGCTACAAGGAGAATGGTGGTTGAGTATATCCTGTCAAAACAGGTTTAAGAAAGTCGGCCTCCAGCTTTGACTTTCTAGTATCTCGTGGGGTGGGGAAGAATCAGAACTTTGTACCAGAAAAAGGGAAACTTTTTGTTCTGGTTTGATGCAAGAAGTGCAGGAAAATTTGGTTTGGAGAAGAGGATTGTTTCAGGGATGAATCAAGAGATGCTGCTCATCTTCGCAGTGTGGACAATGTATTATTATGCACGGCACGAGGTGAATGTGGGGAATGAATGCTTCGCGCGTATTGCCAGAAGGTTTGAACGATGAATGTATTGCTGGATGCATGGAAGAGAAAATGCAAGAGGATGAAGAATAGTAGTGCATTGCTTGATGTTATGTAAACAGGGAAAAGAAGAAGAAGAACACCGACATAGACAGAAGAGAATCTTAAAAGCTTCTTTGACGGAGAGGAAAACAGGGCAGGATCGAAGCTCATGGGAGATCCTAAAATACACAAGAGAAAAACACCTTATTTGAGCTGCAATACTGTAAAGGGAGAGGATTCTTGATGTGCGACTTGATTCTTGGATGAATTTGGGCATTGAAATGGGGCTGCTTACGAGCAAAAAAACTAGCCTCTTTCTCTTTGAAGATGAACTTGGCCATTGAAATGGGTCTGCTTACAAGCAAAGGAACTAGCCTCTTTCTCTTTGAAGATGAACTAACTATCCTCTTTCTCTTTGAACAGTTGTGGTGCTGAATGGTTTGCCCTCTCTTGTTACCAATTTGTTGCAGGTCATATACATTTCGGATCGAAATGGCATCGTTCGTATGCTGTCCACATTCAGCCGAGCGGTGTGTCGGGAAGTCAATACAAAGATGCTGCAGAAAGAAAGAAGGCTTGGCCGCTTCGCCGACACGGTGTCTTGCCGTGTACATTATTTAAAACTCACGCAAAAGGCGTCGGTAAGTGCATCTCTTGCTGTAATTGATCGCCTTTGGGAGCTTGCATTGATGAATCAGGTACCGTGTCAAAAAGGATGGAATGGTAGCTCATGAATTAGGTCACCCAACGGAGTAAGTAAGCATCGGAATTTTTTCTCTGTTTCTTGCTGAGGAGCTGATGCCAGCCACCTTTCTTATTTTGTAGACTCCTGAGCTCTCGGCGAATAAGAAAGAAAAGTTGCAATGCATTGTAGATCCGACTATGAGCTTGGGAAAAACATGGGCATGCATAGTATTCATGGTAAGCTGTTTTGATTCTGAATCAGGTGAGCTTTCCTCGTATTGAAAGCCTTTTGATGCATGTAATGCAGTGGATTCATATCCATGGATGGTTTGGTTCAGCAATGAAGGAAAAATTGCAGGCATACCTGAGATCTTGCAGTCAGAGGACACTATGTCTCATGGAATCTGACACATCAAATCGTCCCAGTTAGAGCAGCATTTGTGCCCTAACTGCAAGCCCATTTGTAGTTTGAATGAAGGGGCTCTTGATCGATCAGTTAGTGGGATGAATCAACATTAGCTATAGGATGCTGCAGGTGGCAATCTTGTTTCGGTGCGGCAGATTCAAAAGGGTATTCCGAGGTCGCCCAAAAACGGCCCATTCGACCGCTTGTTTCTTCACAAAACCCTCTTTTTAGGTGATTGATCATCGGGACCATTGTTTTTCTGGCGTTTTCCTGAAACAGGGTAATCTCAAGCAGAATTTGGGGGTGCTTCTTGTGCAATGCCTCAATGGGCATTGAATCCACACCTAAGATCGCCGATTGGATGCGAGATTACAATGGCACATTTCAAAACTCGTGTGCACGTCGGATACGACGGGGTATAAAGTTGGCAGACAGGAATCGATTGCATCGATGTACACAAGAAGATGAGGTATGAGACACAAAGGTATGAAATAGGGAACGGAATATATATGTATTTATACGGTACAGTGCGTATATACGAGATTATGTACATGAAGATTGTACTGCATACGAATACATGTACAAGAAATGTATAGGAAGATCACAGACATACCACATATCCCCTGTTTCTACTAAACCTCTTCTTCTTCTTCTTCTGCTTCTGCTTCTGCACAGGATATCCCCGCGTCCACGCACCAGCAGCAGCAGCAGCAGAGAGCATCCATCTTTCCACGTTCTCTTCGCTACTATCTGTATGTATAATCAATCTCCTACTCCCATGACGTCCTCGCTTTCGTCTCGCTTTTGATGCTTCCCACCAGCATCCCAGCCCATCCCTGTTCGCCCGTTTTTTTCCCCTTTGGTTCTTTTTGTACTCCCTGCCCTGTTTCCATGGAGCTCGTTAGTACTTGCACAGCCCTGCCATGCAAGGCGCCTGCAAATGTAGTTCTGGATTGGAGGTTCGGAAGAAAATTGCAGCCTATGGGATGTGGAGGAGCTCAAACTGGCTGGAAATTCGGTAGGAAATGTCGTAGAAAAGCTAAAAATGCTTTTTTGACCCCATTCTATGGCTCGGGCTTTCCGAACAATGTCTGGTTGGGTTCTGTCTCATCTGAGAAGCCTCAAATTCCTGGGTATGGACATTTCAAACCCACGAAAATCGAGGCTGCAAAGCGTGAAGTGATGTACAAGTTTGAGAAAATGCATATTGACCAGGGCAGTAAAGATCGTATCATCTATAACAATGAGAAGATGGAGGTGATCGATGGTAGAATGATTCAGACGCATGAGAAAATGGAGGTGATCGATGGTAGAATGATGCAGACGCATGAGAAGATGAAGGTCATTAAAGGTGCAAAAGCTGAAATGGTATACGATAATGAAACAGGTGCACTTGGATACGATATTTATTCATATGAAAATAGTAATATCAAGTCAAGGAATCTCGATTCATCTCTAGGGGAGCAAGAGAAAGTAGAAGAACAAGAACAACAAGAAGAAAGAAGCCTAGGTGAAGCAGATTCTTATCGAGAGGATGTGAAAGGAAAGATCAATCTAAGGAGTATTTCCAGATTCAAACATTGGTGGAAGTCAATACATGAAGTATATAGGCAGGAAACTGCATTATGGGGCTTCGGTTCGAGCCCCATCTTCACTGTGTATGAAGGAAAAGGAGGGAAAATTGAGAAAGTGATCATTAATGAGAATGAGATTAGGAGAAGACAAGGTATTGAGCCTTTTCTTCCGGTTTCTATCGATAACTCGACCAAAGCTCATTGTGAGGATATGATACGGTTGGCTCATGCCATTGCAAAGGAGATTGAGATAGGTCACAGAAAACCAACGGTGAATAGCACAGTTTTCGACGTTGTGAAGACTATGGACAATGATACAAGCAAGAGTTCATACCAACAAAATATAGACCGATTGCAATATGTACTTCACATATCGGCACCTTCTGTCAAGGCATTTTTCTTAGTCGCCATGCCTATATATGGACTTTATATAATCTGGAATGCTTACCTAGCGAGGAGAAACATAGATTCTAGAGATGATATCAAGGAAGAGACATCAGAAATGAGGCTTGAGAAGATGAGAAAGCTAAAAGCTCGGATCAATTCTATTCATGGAAATGCAGCACTTGGACATGTTCCTGTAGAGCAATCCAATTTCATGAAGAAGATTCTCGAAGTTCGTGAAATGGCAAGACAAGTTCGGTCAGATGAAATGTTGGTACAAACGCCGAGTGAGAAGCTGGCTGATGTTATGGAGTATGATCTGGAGGATGATATTGTCAATGGGAACAATAACGTGATTGAAGTTGATATGAAGAAAGGAGGGGTAGAAATAGAAGCAAAAACAGATACGAATTATGGCCTAGAAGATCAAGATGTAAGCGGAAGCCATGTGGTGGAAGCTGAGAATGATATGAAGAAAGGAGGGGTAGAAGTAGAAGCAAAAGCAGACCTGGATAATGGCCTAGAAGATCAAGATGTAAATGGACACCATGTGGCAGAAGCCTACAATTGTTTGGAAAAAGGGCTATCAGATGAAGGAATTGATCATGTTGTTTTAATAGAAGAAAAAGACTTGAATTCTTCACTAGTTGGTATTAGTGGAAATTCAAGAGATATAAACAGTGAAACGACCATTGCTGACCATTCACAAACAAATGGTTGGGCTCAAAATAATACTACTACTACTACTACTACTACTAATAATAATAATAATAATAATAATAATAGTAATAATAATAATAATAATAATGATTTCAATTCAAAGCATTTCATACAGAAGCCAAAGCCCCGGATTATTATGTCACTGCAAGAAGCAGAAACTGTCCTCGCTTCCAAGAAGTCGAGATTGTCTTCTATCAATAAGACTGATGAAAAGCCCGCAAATAGGATGCAACATCAGGTAGCTGATGAGTCCATGATTGCAAGCACTTCATATACAACGTCAAAGAAGAATAGGTCATGCATAGGTGATAATTCTGAATCCATGGCAGTAAAATATGGCGAGGATCTTGAAGATCAAGTTGGGGTAAGGCAGAAAAAATCTGACATATTCAACAACGAAACATGTTACCAAGAGACAGAAGGAAAGGAGCAACAAAGTGACAGATTACAGTTCGAACCATCACCTGTGCACAAGGAGGATCTTGGTAAGCAAGTAATGCATCTTACACTGTTATCAGAACTCTTGTCATACTTGTTTTTGGATGGATGGATAATTTTTCCATGTTTTCTTTTTTATATTGGAATTATGTAGATGGTAGGAATGACACCAAGAAGGGAGCTCACTTGCATAGTTTAAATATCCAAAAAAATCGAGGCAAGAGGAATGATACAGTTGCCACAAGTTCAAAGGGTTTGCGGCAAGATTCTCAACTGTCTGGCACTGGAAAGATATTGACAAACAAGGGCTTTCTCAGTCGTAAAACGAGAGATATTGTTGGCGGTGGGAGGCCGTTACGAGAAGAAGGGTCATTTTCCAACACAAAGCGATGGAGCAAGGAGCTTCAAAGGAGGTATGCTTCAGAACAAGACCCAGGTGTGAGGCAACTTATCAAGGAGATGGGATCAGAGCTACAAAGTTGGGTCACAGAAGAGGAAATTGAAGAGGCGGGAAGATTGGCATTAAAACTACAGCAAGGAGATGACGACGACGACAATAATGGGATAGGGAAACGCTATCAAGAAGTGCAGAGAAAGATTGAAAATGAGAAGAAGATATTCGGTGTAGAAGCTGTAGTGGAAAAGTATAGGGAATATCAAGCTAAACCAGAGGATGAACTGTGGTGGCTCGATCTTCGTTACGTATTGGTAAGATATCCAATATTTTCATTAAGTATTGAGATAAGATGTGTATAATAGCAAATGCTATATTATGGGAAGAGACTGTTGAAATTGCATGCTGCGGTTTTTGCTTTTTGATTCATTGGGCTTTGCCACGGTGAATAAATGAAAATCAAACCACAACTTGCTCGTTGGGTATGTTTCAGTGACTCCTGCTTGTGCATCAAAGCCCCGATGCCCGAAGTTGAAAATCTCAGCTTGAGCATAAACTCCAACCGTCGAAATCCTGAATCTGTGATCATGCAGCCACTGTTCTTAGGTTTAGTTTTCTTACTTATGTGTGTTTTGGTCATGTACACATGCAGTGCCTAGTAGTTTCATCGAAGGAAGATGGAGGATTCTATGGTGTAGATGTGGAAATCGAGGAACTCAAGAGCGAAGCTCCTAGTCGAAGGGTTAAGCATGTTGTGGCATTCGAGGACCGGAAGGATGCTTTGAAATTCGGCCGTTTACTGGAGCACAATTCTGATTCAGGGTATCAGCATGTGGATGCTTATCCTTTTTCACCCAAGGTTAGCACTGTGATATTTTATCATTCGTTAAGCTCAAACCTTCCGAGATTTTTATCCCTGTTTTGGTTTAGTTTCTGAGCATTATTATGCTTGTTTTTGTTTTTTTATTTCCATCAGCTCCGTAAGTGATTCTGTTTTGTCGACTGCATGTAGCAACTACTGGTTTGCTTGTTGGTTTTGGGCATTATTATTCCTGTTCTTTTCATCAGTTCCTGACCTTTTCTTGACTGCATATAGCCCAGCTACCATTTTGCTTTTTGCTTCTGAGAAATCTTAGTCTTGATTTTATTTTTTTCATTAGTGACTGAAATGGTTCTCTCTTTTGTCAAACTGACTGCGCCGCAGCAACTATTTAGGATGGCAAAAGAGGAGGGCTTCAAGATAACAGTGTTGAGGGCAGGCCAAATCGACGTGTCAATCGAATCAAGTCTCGAAGAAGCCGAGGATCAAATCGTGGCGATTGCAAAGAACGTGTACTGGGAAAGAGAGGAGCGGAAGCATTCGATCGACATTGATAGCATTCTTCATCAACGATTCGGCCTGTGATCATTCGTCGCCAACTGTATTTGCAGTTTTTCAGATTCTTAAGCATGCCATGCCCTACCTGATGCCCTGACAGTCAATTCTTTCTAGATCAGAAACTCAGGCAGCTCGACAACAGAGATTTTGGACACAAAAACGCTGCTTTCACCAATCATCTTCAACATGCTTTCTCTTGTGTTTGGACTCCTGACCAGGTTGGAGTAATTTTTCTGGCCAAGTGGGTTGTTCTTTGCTTTGAAGTTTAAGCTTAAACGCTAGGTATGAGATGTTTCTTATATTGAGGGGCAAATGCTGTCAGATGTAAAAACGGGAATTGGGAACATATAATATATATATATATAGAGAGAGAGAGAGAGAGACTGATTAACAGCCTTTTATCGAGTTTATGTCGGTTGAAGTAAATCCTTGGCATCGGTTTCTAGTCCTTTGCCCAAAATTATTCCATCAAAACTTCTTCATCCCAAGGAATATTGCAATAAAATAAGGAGCAGTAATCTTCATTGCAAATAGCAAGGTAGCTGATTCCCTAAAAATGGTGAAAACCGAGCCAGACATGCCTATCAACAAGGTTCCAATCAGGCCAACTCAAGCTTGTCTCAATCGGGTGGTCTAATTTATGATGGAACCCATGTGATTTGAGACCAGCTACCATCGATTTGCCAAGCAAAAGGAGACATTTTGATTCTTCGGAAGGACTTTGTGATGCTGAACCTTTTCTCCCTTATGGCTTATTGCAATGAAGATATGATTTTGTGGGCTCATTGCAATGAAGATTTGAATTTGTGGGCTCATTGCAATATAACCTATCTGCTGTTCTAGCATGTCAACCTTCTATACATATGCTCATGTCAGCTTCCAACGAACTGTCATGCATCAGCATTCCAAGCTCTAGTAAAAAAATATACACTCCAGTTGGACGATCCCAACGCTAGAAATTTGCATTCAAATCACTACTGCAAAGATTCTTACCGGCAGTCTAAATCAGCAGATTTCATGCAAAATGACAAAACGAACTCTCCGCATTGTTCCTGCTGCATAGCTTTGACAAGAAACTGTGCAACTACTGTAATAACAGCAGTTAGTGGCACTTAAAGTTAGTGATTTGATTCCTGTAGAGGACGAAGATGAGATAGCTAGCAATTTTGTTCGGCAAGAACCTCTGACAAAATACCATGGCACATAATCAAATGTGCACTGATGATTCTAAAACAAAAGGTTAACCCTAATGACCAATCTGTTGCTACAATTAAATAACAAACGAGAAAACACAAAAACTGTACATGAGTTGAATTACATTGCGTCTGCACTATCATCACCGCCATCACCCATCCTTTCATGGGTTTCAGACTCTGGTCTGATGTGTTTTCAGAAGGAGGTGGTGTTGAAAAACACCATTGAAGGTGGGGGGCAAGAACAACATGAGATCGAGGGAAGGGCAGAGAAAGAGGTGAACATTGCGGGGAGACAGGGAGGCAGGCAGGCTGGAAGGCTTGACGTAAAGAGACCTGAGCTATGGACAAAGCGCTCCTGATCAAGCAGAAGAAGACTTTGCCTTCTTAGCAGCTGGCTTGGCCGGGGCTTTTTTCTTCTTAGAAGGCGTAGCAACAGCAGCTTTCTTGGCAGGAGCTTTCTTTTTCGAGGGAGAGGATAGAGTTTTCTTTACAGCAGTGCCCTTCTTCGTAACTGCGGCTTTCTTCACAGCAGGAGCAGCAGCTTTCTTCACAGCCGGGGCTTTCTTCACAGCGGGAACTCGTGCTTTCTTCGCAACAGATGTCTTCTTCGCTGGAACAGTCGCAGCGGGTTTAGGGGCAGGTTTTACTGCTTTAGCTTTTCCAGCCTTGGGCACGACAGATTTCGCCTTAGGTTTAAGAGCAGCAGGAGAAGAAACAATCGATGCCTTCTTTGACTTAATAACCTTCTTCACCTTCTTTGGAGAAGGAACCGCTGGGTTCTTCTTCAAGCCTGCTGAAGATGATGGCTTCTTCCTCGTTAACTCTGAGAGCTTGTAAGAGTTCTTGATTTGAACGAGCTTGTTTTTCTCCACTAACTTTTTCAACTGACTGTGGAGAAGCTTCTTGAAGTTAGGGGGCAGACCAGTCTTGTGTTTAGCCTCAATATGCTTGGCTATGGCGGGATGGCTTGATCCAGTCCTCTCCTTCAACGATGTGATTGCTTCTATTATCATCTGTTATTGGGGAGTACAGAAACACATTTCACGGATCAGAATCACTATTCTACACGCGCACACATCAGAAGAGGTTGATGCATTACGCAAATACGCAAAATTAAACGGGATTAAATACCAGGAAAATCCCAAAATTCGTGGTTTAAAAAAAATCAGACATTTATGCTTGTTCATCAGAAAATTCTCTGTTTTCACGACAGCACCTCAATATTGGAAATATTTCATATAAATATGCTACGAGTTAGTAACTCGTTTGAATTCAATACGGACAAGTCGAACACGGAATTGGACCAGGTATCTCTCGCAAGGAAAGCAAGAGAGAATTAAGTTATAAAAAAAAGAGGAAGAACAGGCAAGAATGGCATACAGATCCCGTGGACATAGCAAAAACAGTCGACGCACAAAAAAACAAGAAACAAAGAACGCAGCGCACAACAAACGAATGAAGCAAACAACGCGAGAATCAAATGTTTACGTGCACAGAGAGAGAGAGAGAGAGAGAGAGAGAGAGAGAGAGAGAGAGAGAGAGAGAGAGAGAGAGAGAGAGAGAGAGA
>JBBBWG010027446.1:44943-63053 GCA_037176905.1 Azolla pinnata | reverse complement strand
AGGAACATGACGGGCCCGTGCCGCCGCGCCGCCCGCGCCAGCCGCCGGTACGGGCTGCCGCCGCGCAGCAGCAGCAGGTTGCCCAGCAGCGGCACGCCCGCCGGGCCCGGCCTCCGCCGCCGCCATCGCCATCGCCACCACCACCTTCCAATCCATCCGCCGCCGCTCCCTTCATCCTCCTCCTCCTCCTCATCTTCATCCTCATCACATCGCCGCCGCCGGCGCTTCCACAGCCCCCCATTCTCCTCCTCCTCCTCCTCCTCCTCCTCCTTCTCGTGGATCATCCTCCCCTGATCGCCGCACCTCTCGCTCGCATTCTCCTTCTTCAGATTCTTCTTCTTCTTCTTCTTCTTCTTCTTGCACCGGCGGAGGATGAGCAGCAGGTCGCAGAGAATCTCCTTGCGCAGCAGCAGCAGCAGCAGCGGCAGCAGCAGCAGTAGCAAGAGGAAGAAGCCGAAGGAGGAGAGCGGCGGCGGCGGCGGCGGCGGCGTCGCGCCGCCCGAGAGTAGGACTGTGACGCCGCTTGCCATCCGGATTGCACTGCACATCTTTCTTCTTCTTCTTCTTCTTCTTCTTCTTCTTCTTCTTCTTCCTCCTGAATCAGTGGGCGAGTGAATCGTTGTTCTTCTGCTCGGATCCGACGGAATTCAGCACGCACACACAGACCACAAAACGTCAGATTATGTACGACCTTGACTTCTATGATGGACACAAACGACGACGCGGCTGAAAACCTAAGATTTGAAACCCTAGAAGAAGAAGAAGAAGAAGAATCAGAAGAAGAGGAAGATGAAGCCGGCTGCAGGATCAGATCCCTACTGCTACTCTCTCCTCCTCCTACTACTACTACACAAACAACTACATGATGTAAGAGGTGCTAAACGCGGTGACTAATGAATAATGATTCATGAAGATCGGCCGCAATTGTCAGAAGCGAAGAAGGATTAGGAAGATGATTTTTGCTGTGTCGTCTCTTTGGTAGCGATCGATTATCTGTGTATCCATCGATCGATCGATCGATCATGCACACATCCATCCATCAAGCACACGACGCGTCTATATATATATCTCCAGCATCGCCATGGCCACGAAACCCTAATTTAACCCTAAATCTAGAAATGAAGGACGCTGGTCGCACTCTATTCTGCCTTCCTTCCTTGCCTGCATATGACCGACCGACCGATCGATCTCTCCCCTCGTGTCGACGGTGGTGCTTCTTAATGGCTGGCTTTCTTTCGCAGCTGCTGCATTTCTCGTCGCTACATCATCATCATCTTCTTCTTCACCATCATCATCATCCTCCTCCTTCCGAATTCCTTCTTCCTTTCTTCCTTCTTCTTCCGTCTTCTTCTACTTCGTCTTGCTGCTTGCTGCTGCAGGTTTCAGGGGAGCGAGCCACCCACCCATGAATGTCCTTCTCATCGCCCATTTATGATTCTTATTTCAAATTAAGAAGAAAAAGGCTCTCTCTCTCTCTCTCTCTCTCTGTGTCAGAAGACTCCAGATGATCATGAGCCAGAGAGTGTGCACTGATTCTTCTGTACGCTGTTTGTCCCATAATGCATGCTGTTGATGATGATCATCATCATGGCCGTGCCCGTATGAATGAATGAATGAATAATGATGCCGATGGGGCGGCGGCATCTGAAATCTGAGCTGATGATCACGACCGATCGATCGATGATCACCAGCTGTTTGTTGTTGAAACTGCAAGAAGAAGAAGCAGAAGTTACTGACACTATGATGCATGATAGATGTAGCAACGAGCGCGAGATGATCGGGCACAGAAGACGATGAGGATGATGATGATGATCTTCTAGACTATGTAGATCGATCGGCTTCATGAATGCAAGCCAATTGAATTAGCCAAACCGAGGGGCGCTGCTGCCACCGTCCCTGATCAAGGGCGCCCCCATGGATCATTCTCCATCATCACCACCGTCACCACCACCACCACCATCATCATCATCAGTTTTGACACCCTGATCAGACACAAAAGGGGCGCATCTGATTGATTGATTGATTGATGGATTGATGGATGGATGGATGGATGGAGGATCTATTGATCTATCTATACCTGTGGCGCAGGTTACCAACAGTTCGATCGATCATTACATGATGCTTCGGCGCAACCTTCCTTAATAATGTCACCCTGCTGTAATGTCTTTCAAAACGGAGGCTCGTGATAATTGATGGATTGACTTGATTCATTGACTTGATTGATTGACTTCGTCCATCCATCCATCCACCCATCGATCGATCGATCCACTGATGAATGATGATGAATCGATGAATCAATCAATGAATCAATGAATGATCCCACCGTCTCCGGCAGGATTACGACGAATTCATGGCCGGGAAAAAACAAAACAACCCATACGTGTAAAGAGCTCGATCATGATCTTATTACAAGTGATTTTAAATTCGCCGCAGCTGGATCTCGTCGATTCATCCGCCCATCACTCCACGATCCGGATCTTTGATCAGCGGCTCCTTCTACTTATCGCAAGCTGCTACGATCATTTCTCGGACGATTTGATCTGCGTGCGCGGAAACGCGACACAAACCGAATCTCATTCAATGCCGTTGTGAGATAGATTGCGACAAAATCCAAGGTAAAATGAATCGATGGAGAGGTGGCTGCTGCTGCTGATGCTGCTAAATTCAACGGAATCATCCGCAATATCTAACGTCAACCATAGACAATAATTCTGCTCATTCATTGTGTTCCGACTGCAGATTTATCTTGAGTCCCATCCCGTGCGGATCAGCAATAACTAACTAACTAACTAACTAACTAACGACTTCGCTCGTGTTCCCATCATCGTCGATCGGATGTCTTCCGTATACGGACACACGCAACATTTTGATCTCACCGCGCCGTATTACGGCTCGAACTGTTGCGATAAGTTGTCGGATCTAGCTAGCTCTTCGACAATGACATAGAAGTTGGGATTTGCTGGTATCAGATTTTATGAACCGCTGGCTCCTCCTCTGGATCAAATGCCCCTAGTTTGACAGTATTGGCGATATGCTCCGTGGAGCTCAGGGGCATTTGCGACACTTTGTGATCGTTGTGTTCAGGGATCATGCTGAGGAACCGAAACGAAAAACAGATTAAGTTAGCTGACAACTATAATTTTAAGCTGGTCATTTGTTATCCGATTGATTATGTGTCGTTGGGAAGGTAAGAGCTCACCGACTGTGTAACTGACGTGTTGTCAGGACGATAAGAGAAACATGAGCGCCCCCTGCACCAACCACCAACTCTATTCGTGACACCACCCCGATCCACACCCGATATCTCGATACGAGAAAGAGGTTAATTAGCAAGAAACAGATGAGTACGATAACGTAGAATGCATCAAGGAACAACGATATCATTTTCACCCCACACTTACTTAGAGATGGAGAAGGTATGAATCACAGTACGAAGCAGTGGATGAACCGGGTAGCGATTAACATCAATCCCCTAATTTGTCGAAATGAAGAAGGTTACACAAGCATCGGCGCATGATTTTGCAGCAACATAAAATACGTTTCGAAGAAGGTTTCGACGATGAACAACTCAGTTTAGTAGCTGCCACTGTTTCAAAATCCGACACCTAGGGCAGATTCGGTCTGTGATAATCGCCATGTTGATCAGGAGCGAGTAAATCCTGTAACATCGAGATCGATCTCCCGATCGCGCTACGATGATTTGTCCTACGATTAATCGAGGCCGATGTCCTCTAATCCAAGGCACTGGTGCTCTATAAACGGTAGGATTAATTTCCTAATGACGCTACTAAGCAACATAATTTAGGGTAGGTTTTCAAAATTCGGAAGGGGTGACTTTGACAAATTGCCCAAAAAGCAAAATCATAACAAACAGAAGGAATCGGAGCTTCATCTGCGGATCCATGGATCGCGAGCTCGAGCCGGGCAACGTCAACTCCCTCAGTAGTCTGAGACGAGCACGAGGAGGATGAAGCCGAAGTCTGACTGCAAGTAGGGAGTTCATCGGAGTTTGGAAAGAGAAGGCGGAACCATGAAATGCCATTCGGTCCAGGCTCTATGGGCATCTACGCCGCCTGCTCATCAGGTTATGGTGATGGTTGCTCTCAATAACCCTCCTTCTCTGTGGACTGGTGGATCTCGTGGCGATATCATCTATTGGAAACTTCCTCCACCTCCACCTCCTCCTCCTCTTGCCCACAATCATCTTCCCCAGGTATAGAAAGATCGTCAATGTTGTTAAAAGGCTCTGTTTTTTTTTCTTCTTTTTCTTTTTCGAAAGGATGCGGATCGGTACATTTATCTTTATGATGATACGCTGTCGGGTCTTTAAATCAAGCGTTGATGTTTATAGAATTGAGAAAAATTTCAGGGTTTTCTATGTAGTTCCCCCCGATACCCCAGCCAAATACTTTCCTGCAAAGTGTTGAAAAGAGAAGGAGAGTAGCGGAAGAATGGACCTTTTGATTGCACAAACTGTACATATATAATAGAGAACAACACTATAAATTCAGCCAGGGAAATGCGTAGTTAGTAGAAACATGGTTGCTCCCGAGGGAGTAGACAAGGGACATTTGGGGGGATAATGAAAACATTCAGATTCACATGGAGTGAATGTGAAGGAAAAGTACAGTTATCTCATCGTATTTCCAAATTAAAGCTTTAATAATAGCTCTAGAAGCTCGGATGTTTCCCCTGTTTTAACATCTTTTTTTGGTGGCATCCATTAAATCTTGTGTTAGGGCTCTTCCTTTTATCCTTGAATTGTCCAAGTCTTTTGGCTAAAAAGATCGATTCGATTGCGTGAATTTTAGTTCCAGAAAAAGCTGATTGTGGATGAAAGGACGAGTTCTCTTGGTAAAATTAGTGGTAAATCATTCTGATGTAGGGTCAGGATAACATCTGTTGAAGTGTGAGTGAAGAATGTTTCAGTCAGGTTAAGATAAAGCAGTTGATGTGGATAAATTGTACATGCTTATGTATCGACATTAGCCACGATACAATGGTGATTAATTGTGTTTGGTAGCTTCCTTATGGGGATGACACAAATAACAGTGGATCATAGGTTCGTTGTGCTCATCAGTTCCACTGTTTCTATGGTGCACCATGAGGTGTGTCTGTAGGGTGAAGCTTCTAGAAACTCAATTACACTTTGATGGTTTAAATGATGCAAAGAAAGAAACCTACAACATCACGGTGCTCACAGTTACTTTGGATGCATGGCCCAAATGATTCATGCAGATAGACCGGGAACTGTAGGTAGTATAATTTATATTTTTCATCATGTAAAACGTGTCTAACATAAAAAGCTAGATTCTGTGCATCTTCATGATAGATATGGTTGTTATGATTGATTAGCTCATGTAATTCCACCTTAATGATTTTCTTTGGACAGTGTTTGTTGCATATGGTTGATATGTGACTCCAGCCCTGTATAAAATGTATGCAGGCATGGTACTGGGTTTTAGCCTCATTGCAACTTACTTTGGATGCATAGCAGGACATATGGCCGGTGGCATTACTGTGTGGGCACACCACTGAAGTAGCTGGTATTGTAGCGTGCAAAGTGGATGAAGAACGAGAAAACACAGCGTACAAAAATGATGCTAATATGCTGGAGAAAGATGTAAACTTGCACGACGTTGTAGTGAGCTTGTGTGTTGAAGGATGGATTTGTTCATGGGATAGCTTAACTGGTCGGTGTAGGCGGAGAAGAAGGCTGCCTCCATGGGTAGGTACCCCGTGTATCATGAAAGCGGTTCCTCGATCACAAGGATCTTTGGTTATTGCTTGTGATGGAAATATACCAGGATTGTCTAAAAATGCTCCTAGTGGAAATGATGAACCTAATAAGGTTAAAAAGATAAGCAATCATGATAAGACAATTTCGTTGGAGAGATCTTCAAGCATGAAGGATATGAGAGGTACTGTTATTATTGTGGATTCATCATCTCTGGCAATATTACAGGTAGTTTTTCATGGTCTCCTTGGTATTGGACCAGTCAAAGCCCTTGCCCTGTTCCCAGTATCTGATCTGTCTCACAGATTAACGATATCCGACCATACTGGGCAGATTCGAGCATGGAATATTACTTTAAATCAGCAAGAAAAGATTGGCAATGGAGCTGAATGTTTATGGAAAGAATATTCGCCAGATGAGTCAGATTTCTGGAGTAATTCAAAGGCAATTTCTTTGTCTGATGATGGATTGTATGGATTGGTAGTGTTCAAAACACACTGGCTTATCATTTCCACAAAAAACCAGACAATCATTCAAGAATCTTCTCAGATCAAGTCTGATTCCTCAGGTGTTGACTGGTTTGGAGGTATCTTTTTGGTAGAAACAAGTGCACCAGTGATGCCTGAAAATGGGGTATACACATTTTTGGTATGGGATTCGTGCGGTGGAGCAGTGTTGTACTGTATGAAGAACCCACATTCTGAGCTGGATGTAAAGGAGGTTTCGCGATTGCCCATGTTTTCGTTGAATCCTGACTTACAATATACTGTGAAGTACTACCAGTTATCAGAATTGCTTATCTGTGTTGTATCTAGTAACTCATCTGAGATACCTGATACTCTAATCAGAGCGTGGATTCTACCTTTTGGCTTTATGTGCTCTTTCAAGGAGGCAGAAAAACTACCGTTGAAGGATTGCTTCTTGGGGAATGGCCACTTTGCAAAGAATGAGGAATGTACTCTCTATGGTGAAGGTAGTTTAAGGTCCCATTGGTCAGACCTTTCTTTCAGCGATTTACAAGGAAATAGAGGGCTTGATATGGAGAGTACATCAGAGCATCGTTTGCTTGCAGACAGCTGTAGTTCTTGCCCTTCTGCAATCGAATGGGTCACAGCATCAATGGTTCTTTTTGATAAGTCTTCAACACCTAAACAATTTGTGTTAGGATTCAATTCTGGGAACATCAAACTTATCTTGTTGAGAACTACATTGGCAGATAGAGAAGAAAATGGATGCTTTGTTCAAGACCTGCACAAGCATGTACGGCCAGTTACTTGTCTTGCAGAACTTAGTTTATCAAACGAGGCATCAGTTTTAAACACAGGAAAAAGATTTCTCGTATCTGGTGGTATGGATTGCTTGACATGCATTTGGGATTTGAGCCATGCTGCAAGTCCTTTAATGACACTTCATCATCATGTGACACCAGTCCACCAAATTGTATTGCCACCATTAGGCACTTATGCCCCATGGTCAAATTGCTTTATCACAGTAGGAGAAGATGGATGCATTGCCTTGGTTTCACTGGAGACCTTGCAAGTGGAACGGATGTTTGTGGGACATCCTTCTCGACCAAGGATGATAACTTGGGATGGTTTAAGAGGGTACCTTTGTTGTTTGTGTGCCACTTCTGGTGATGTTCTATTTATGTGGGACATAAAGTCTGGTGCACTCGAGCGTGTTCTTCGAGGGACTGCAGCACACTCTATGTATGATAATTTTATGAAGCAAGTACGGGGAACGTCGATTACGAATGTACTGTTTGATATGCAGGCGAACTCTATTGCATCACTGTTACATGGAGACACGGGTTCACCTAGTCAATTGTCTGGTTCCAGCCATATGGCAAGCAGCGAGAGTAGTTTTAATCAAGTTTCAGCCGATGGTAAGCAGCCAACTTCAAGTGATATCTTCTCGAACAAAATGGCAGGGAGTTTTGAAAAGCTATCCATGAAATTAAGTCAGGCCCTGAACCAGAGTACAAAGACGACTGAATCACACATGAAACGTAATGGATCTAGCAGCAATTCAACTGATGTATCAAATCGGAATCTATTTCATAAACATCCACCAATCAAAGGAGTATCTCCATTCCCTGGAGTGGTAGCCTTGCAGTTTGACTTGTTCACACTTATGGCTCCAGATCTGGGTCGATTAGGAAGAATAGAGAGAGAGGAACTGCAAACAAAGCTGCAGACTTCTATTACTCATATACCTCTAAAAGAGGATTTTAAAGCTCCAAATGAAGCTAGAAGTCTTGATCGGGAAAACGGAGAAGGTGCACATGTAGATCTAGCCTCAAACTTAGTTGACTTGGAGCTTCTGAGTACATTAGGCTCGATAGAGGGCCGTATATTGCGAGCAAGCTTGGCATTTTTGCACTTATGGGGTGCTGATTTAGAACTAGATAAATGTCTCCAAAAGGAATTGCGAATTATTCCACCTACAAGTATTGGAAGCGCTGCAGGTTTTGCTGGTGATAGAGGGGCGAGCACACTGTTTCTTCCTGGCTGGAAACCTACTTTTGAGGTAACCAATGTCATATGAATGTGACATTTAAGCAGACATGCATGCGTGCATGCATGCATACGTACATACGTACATACATACAAAATATACAATACATACATACATACATGTGTGTCTATTTATATGTTATTGAGTTCAAATCATCTCCCAATCTTCAGGATATGGATGTCTACATGTATCTTATTGATCTAGTTACATGTAGCTAAGCTATGCATGGTGTATTCTGTTGACATTTCTGATGTATTTGTATTTCTCTTTGTGAAGTGAGGATGTGCCTTCCTCCTACACCATCAATATCTTCTCTATATGTATGCTGTTCTTTTTTTAAGTTCAATTGTTTGTGCAGTGAGGAATAAAGGTAGACAGAGATTAACATGGACTTCTTATTGTAAATATTGTTTGTTGTCATGTACATAGCTTTTTAATATTCTTTATAAGATGTGATAGTAATCATTTTTTGAAGAAAGGTCTAGTGTATGTCAAAGTTTCCACATTTCTACCAATGTCGCAATTGAATGAAATGCTAAAAATTTTCCACTCTGTTTGCTGAGCGTATATTGCTGTCAATGATAGTTCACATTTCCAATTCCTGATGCTCTAAGATTGTGGGTTCAGATATGGAAATCATCAGCTGAATTCTGTGCCTTGAGATCGCTGACAATCGTTGCTACAGCATTGCGCATGACTACTCTATCTCGGCTTACTTGTACTGCAAACAGGTATGCATTGAGGATAGGCCTTTGTCCATGCTCTTGTTGGCTTCACTGAAAGTTTAAATCACGGTTAAAACTTCTCTTTTTAGCTGTTACCTCCACATTTTAAAATGTAATCCTCCTCTTAAAATATAAAAATATCCAAAAGATACCTGAAAGTACGAAGAAATGGTTGGAAGATGGGATGAGATGCACTTGCTTCAGTAACTTTCTCTATGAATTGAGGCTTTGCTGCTATGCTGAAGCATCACACTGTGAAAAAGAGATCACGGATAACCCTTTAGTTATTGTAGTGTGTATGTTGCACAGCAATGCAAAACCATCTTTTTATGGAAATGAGTAAACGACACCCATCTATGTGTTCGATTCCATTCCGTTTTGTACCAAGTAAACTGTTTGTTCTTTACAACTTGACCCACATCCTCTTTGAGGTGAGGCAAGACTGGTTCATTCGTATTTTTCTGTGAACAAGTTTGAGACTACGAGTATTGCATTTTGACCAACTTTCTTCACATTCAATTCTCTGTCACCTAATCCGACCCCTTGGCAAATTCCTCTGTCACCGTGTGTTCCTTGTTTATAACAAAATTCACCAATAAAACTCCTCAGCATCTAGAGTCAATATTCATGTCCATGTGTATTACGTGACAGTGTTTCTGTGCATTGCACATACTAATAGAATAATATTAGAATAATAAGATAACAACATGCACTCCTCATGGCATTGCTAATAAATAGATGCATGCGCTTATTTTTTATAATGTGTTCATGTTTCTCATATTTAACAGTGTAAAAATTTAACGTTTTCATGTCCTGAAACTTTATATTTATGTTCCCTATTCAGGAATTTTGGGAGTTCGGATATGGACTATTAGTTTTATCTATATATATAGTAGGAAATACTCAACCTGGCCATGCATATTTTACAAAATATTTCACTTGTCTATGCACATGATAGAAAATACTTTACCTGCATCTATACATACAGTGGAACAACTTTACTTGCATCTAAACATACAGTTGAACATACTTGTTCATGTGAAACTCCACTTCCCCGAAAAGTGGATTCCGCCAATTCTCACTCCTTTGTTATTAGCTAGTGAATATTACAAATAAAAATATGAACTTGGTGCTATTGTGAGAACTGTTATTTCGATTAGAACAAAGCTTGCAGAAGTGGCACATTCCTGGGACTGTAAAAGCTTTAAGTGCTCCTGAAGAATATTTGATCATATGTATTTTTAGATTGGGGGCAACATGTCTTCATTTAAAGCGCAAATTGATACAGTACTAAGCAATCACACCAATTCATAAAATATGCACGAGTTAGTTTTTTTTGGGACCATTTTAGACCTTTTTATTATTATACCAATATCACGTATATCCACAGTATTACTTCAAAAGAGTTATTCTTTTGGTACGTAGGCCATGTATGTACTTCTTCATGCAGTGATACTCAAATATGCTGGCTAAATTGACGTAAGTGATTAGAAGTGTGGATTTGTCATCAGCAAATGGTACTGTCTGGCCTATGTGAGGTGTATACATATGGTATATTTTAGGCATCAACTATTTCCAAACATTATAGCTGTGGCAAGAAAAATGGACCATGTTAACAAATGATCAGGCTGAAATCATGCATTAGACAGTCTTGACACCATCAATAAGTCCTTTCTAGGAGAACACATATTGCATTCAAAACTATAATACTGTAGTTTTACTGCTGAGATAGCCTGTATTCTTCTGTATTTTGGAAGTACAGTGCATTAGCTGCATTTTATACAAGGGAGCTTGCGGAAAAGTTTCCTGATGTGAAGGCACCATCTTTGGAGGTTAGTACCATAAAGCTCAGAAAATTTATTTTCCATCTCAATTGGATAAAGGTAACACCATTTCTTTCTATGCAGTTATACTCTTGTTTTTGGCAAGACCCAAGTGAATATGTACGTATGGCTGCAAGGTCTTTGTTCCATTGTGCAGCCTCACGTGCAATACCATTAGTGTTATCAGCAAGGTCTACAGCAATCGAAAAGAAAAACAGTGAGGAAACTCAGTTATTTGAAAGTACACCAACGCTTTTGATGGTGGAACAAGCATTAGCCAATGAACAGACACATGAGAAGGCAAGATGGCCGAATTCTGTTTGTGCATCAAGTGAAATAATTAATTGGCTGGAATCGTCTGAAGGACAGGCATGGACTGCAGTCGTTGGTGGTACAAGTCAAGATGCAAGAGCCGGAAGGATAATTGTAGGTGCTGCTTTAGCTGTGTGGTATCCTTGTCTTGTAAGGCCTGAGTTGGCTCCTTCAGTGGCTCCATACCTAGTTAAACTTGTCAAGGCCATTGTTGATCGCCACAGCGCTGTAGCCGCAGAGCTCTTGGCAGATGGTATGGAAACTGTTTGGCAACACTTGATTGCAGAAGAGATACCATCACTCATTTCAGACATATTTCTACTCATTGAGTGCTTGAGTGGGGGAGGAACTGCCAAACCTACTCTGGTGAGCAATCCAGCCACTGCAGTGACAATTAAAGAGACATTGACTGGCAATCTCTTGCCATCCCTTGCCACGGCAGACATTGTCAGCTTCCTAGGAATTGTTCAAAGCCAGATATCCTCAGCATCATCAGATTCGCCGTTACAGTTGACTGCTCTAATGACTATAATCAGAATTATACGTAGTGCGCCAAGAGCAGTTGTCTCTCACCTCTCTCAGGTTTGCGACGTTCACATCTGTGGGAACCCTCATTTCACGTACGGTGATTTTGACAAGCTGGATTTTTCCACTATAATTTCAGGTTGTAGGGATAATTCTACATATAATGAACACAGGCAAACATTGCCATGAAACTGCTATGGCTGCTGTGAAGGAGATGGTGCGTGTTTACCCTATGGTTGCTCTTCATCAAGTTTCTGGGAAGCTAGGAGTGGGTGATGTGGCTGGTGATGTGCACTCTCTAGCAATACATGTCTACGATATAAATAGGCGAGTTGAAAGCTCATGACTTTTTGAAGTATAAGAATGAAACCCTTCAAAACGCCAAAATTTCCTTTAATTTCCGCCAAATGTCCTTGCATTTGTTATTTCTCTGAAACCCCCCTCCATCAAGCGCGCCAGGGATATTGTGGGATTGTTCTATAAGTAAAATTGGTGAAGCTGATGCTGGTAAATTACGTGTTTTTCAGCTCTTCAAAGGTGAGGATTTTGGATGCCAGCGGTCCACCAGGACATCCTGCCTTGCACATGGGGGATGATACAGCCAACACAGGTGGCATATCAGCACTGGAATTCTCAGAGGATGGAGAAGTACGTAGACAGTTCACATGATTTAATTAATATCTCTCCTTGAAATAACAAAGCCATATTAAAACTTAATTTTATGCCTCATTGGATTGGCTACATCAAGAGATTGCCACTTCTGTTAGTGTTTTTTTAGCAACTTGATTGAAGTTTTGCCCATGAATGACTGAGCATCAATGGTCAGGGAGCTCTTTTTTTATTAAAAAAGAACTACTAGGTAGATTATGCAAACAGACATTGTTCTGTAGATTAATAGAAACAATATATTCTTTGAAGTTACATCAATGTTTATGTTTAAGATGATGATGATGATGGTTGTGCAGGGTGTGGTGGCATTCTCGCAGCATGGTCTAATGATTCGTTGGTGGTCCTTGAATTCAGTGTGGTGGGAAAAGCTTAGCAGAATAACCACCCCTATCCAGTGCAACAAACTAGTCCTCGTACCACCTTGGTCAGGATTCTCCCCGAAGTCTTCTCGCTCCAGTATCATGGCAACTATCTCCGACCTTTCTAATTGTAGCAAGGTTCGTTTTCTTCGGTTCTTTTGCATCTTAGTAAATATGCATACAACTATGACAACCCAAAACAATTGGCTTATATTACAAATTTTGAGTGCATCCGTTGACGATCCCGGTGGTTAATGTCATGTAGCTGTTGGCCATACTTTTCAGTTTTTCAACTCTCGACCGCATGATGTAGTGATTACGATTCTCCCTCGACATTTAAGACCATCCACTTCCATTCAGTGTTTCTTTCTAGGTCTATACCAATGTGTAATTGTGTTCATGAAACGTTTCTTATCCTTCAGCAACAAAACCTATGGTCCTCTTGCCCCTGTGATCTCGAAACTCGATTGACTCCGTACGTTCTCAGTGAGCATTCATCGCTACATTTTTTGCTCAATTTGATTTTGTAGGAAAGCCCAAGGCAGCTACATGATGATCGTCAAGGGAAGCCACTAAGCCAAAGCATCGACTTGACCTTCAGGCTTGAGTGGAGGAAGGGAAAGAAACTGGCACTCTTGCATCAGGTGCACGAACTAGGAGAGTTCCAATTTTGAGCTCAGAATTGGGGTGTGAGAACCCATGTTGTTCCCGATGTACAAAACACTCGTCTACCTCGGCATTATTCTTCACATTGATGTGCAGAGTTGTATGTATATTCTTTGATGTGCAGAGTTGTATTTTATCGGAAGAAGTGTCCATTTTTTGGGTGTAATGACAAGGATGGCCTTAGCGTTCATTCTTCACTTAGATGATAGTTCTGACACCTATGCTGAGACTGTTGCTTGTGAATCACAAGACATGGGGGAATTGTCGAATAAGCGAGCCTTGAAGAGGATCGAATAGATAATGATGTAGAGCTATTCAGCCCCAGAAAGATCTTTCAGTAACCACAGACTTGGTGGATGTTTCATATCAATGTTAAAGAGTAAAATGTTGTAATGGCTTTGAGCACTTTTGCTATAGTTGTTCCTTCTCAAATGAACTCATTTGAGCACATGTCAAAGCATGAATGATTGGAGATGTCACCAAGGCAGTGGTCTTTTCAACATGTCAAATCCTGAAACCAAGTGCCATGTTTCGATCGGTACATGTCGAGTAGAGATGCAGCTTGATGCATGCTTCGATGGCATCTTCTATTATTCAAGCTTTTATGCATTTGTATTCCCCATTGTATGTTACAACTCGTCGGTGTCTCCCAATCCTGTCTAAGTAAGTGTGGTGATAGCTCAACGGTATTGCAAACTACTATAACCTGTATAAGCTTGATGAAAACCATTGCAATGCATTTATGTGGCTACAGCTTGCATACATCGGATGTGGTCCTACTCAATGGGGACATTGCAGTTTTCTAGACATTTGCTTCCCGTGGTGATGAGCTGAACCCATTTCTTTTTGTGCTGGAGCTACGAAGGTGTGAAGGCCTTGCTTAGTTAGGGCAGTAATCGTCAATCGCAGAACTTCAAAAGGCAGATACGATTTTGTGCTGATATCCCAATCGGTTCTCAAGCAAGACACGTTCGTTCCAAACAACAATGCCACACATGATTATTCGCACCATCCGAAGTTGTAAAACCCTAACGTTCGAGCGCCTTGTGTACTATGGCTGATCATGAGTTTACTGATGGAGTGTAAGGTTAGTAGAAGATGATTAAGCTAAATCCGGGGTCACTAATGTGGATTAATCAGTGATTAGCTTGCTTAATTAAGAAAGCAAAAAACAAATCTTTGTTGAACAGAACAGAACAGAAGAGAAGAGAACAGGAACAGGAACAGGGGAACAGGACGATCGATCGATCCATCGTTCGTTCGTTCGTTCTTTGATTCATTCCTTGCCCTCGAAGGCCCAACATGTCTTCTTGCAATCTGCTGCCTGGTGCCCTGCGTCATCCCAGAAGGAGTGCGAATCCCCCTTCTCTCGAGGACCTGTGCGTGCAGAGCGCCATTGACAACTTGCCACTCCTCTCGGATGTTGGAGAAACGGATATCGGCCTCCTCGCGAAGATCCTTCCTCACTGCTCCCCTGATCAGCTGCATCGTATCGAGACTGCATCTAGTGTGCGTATTTCTTACAAGCAAAGTTCCCTTTTTTTTTTTCTTGTAATCACGCATTTTTCTTTTCCTTCTAAGTGTATATTCTTTGCACTTATGATGATGTTTTCTTGATCAACAAGTCTTACTCCAGTAGGTTGCAGCCATTTAAGTTAATCAGTATTTGCTGGGTGATGCCGAGGATGTTGTTGTTGATGCTGTTGATCATTCTAGCTCAATGTGCAAGATTTTATATTCTCAGATCATACACGAATGAGGTCAAAGATAGACTTGAGGCATTTTAATGTCAACTGATTATTTGGCATTTTCTTGTCATCTATTCAATTAAATGAGTTGTGCATGTGATGTGATGAGGTTGGGTGCGGCTGAGGCAGGTTGCTTGTGATGATGTACATGCACATGTTATTGATACCTTAGAATTCTTTGATTTCTGAATGCACTTTTGTGGGAAGAGTATAGTTTAGTTAAATAGATGAGATCCATATTTATGTCATGTATGGGTTCTCTTCACCTGTTGCCTCTTTAGTTCACATCTTTCCTTCTGGGTGCAGTTGATTCCAGAATACTCTACCTCTTACAATTATTGATATGTGTAGTGTATCTGTGGCTCGTATTCCATGACATTTCCAAAAATCTCTCACCTGGATAGTATTTGATAATTCTGCAGTGTGATTATGAAAGGGATGCTATGCTTTATTTTTTCTGTCTGCCAATAGGAGGCTCTGTTTGAAATCTTGCTGAAATAGTGTTGACATCTCTTGTTATGTTGCTAAATGTTTATCAGAATCTTTAATGATATATTCCGATAGTAGTTTCTGATCTAAATTTCTTGTTGTGAACAGGAAAGAGATTTGAGCCCTGTCACTAATAAGCTTTGGCGTGAGTTCTATGCTCGCCAGTTCGGCATTGAAAATGTAAATCTTGTTTTGGAGAGAATGAAGAAGAAAAAGATACATTTCAAGTGGCATTTATTATATCAGGTATATAGGATCAGCAAATAATTTGTTCATGGGCCCATCGTTTAAAGAATAGAAATCAAGAAAGAAATCTTTATGTTTTCTAAGATGCAAAATGGGCATAGTATACTAAACAAGGTGTGAATCTTAAAATATTGTTCTTTTTGTGGGATAACCCAAACGAACATAACCATGTTCGGTAAACTATTAAGGTACCAGACTATTGTCAGCTAAGAAGCACTCGGGCATTTGTACTGATGTAAGACTTGTGATTTGTAAAGCCACATCAAAATAATCTAATGTAATTTTCTATTGAGGTTTGTAGGCAAAGATGAAGGAGCAGGAGGAGGTTCAAAAAAAGTGTGTCGATCGGTTGAAACAGCTATACAAACAGGCTGATATCCGTAAGGGTTTTATGCACCTCTTAAAAATATATGTTGATAGTAATTTGTGGACTAAATTTTTTCAATTTACTGTGTGTGATGTCATTGTTCTTTCTTACATAATGGATTATTAGTGATTTAATTTCAGAGCGTTGTAGTTTTGATATCATGCTGAGGCGACTCTTACTTGCATCATTTTCAGAGAAGCAAAGCAGACAAACACAGATTTGTACCAAAGTTCCTCCAAGTGCGAAACGACGAAGTTTTGAATCGGGAGGTATTTTCATTGTATTGATTTTGGTTTGTACTTCGTTAAATGACAGAATCAAATGGATCCTTAGGGTCAAAACAAAATCCTTTTAATCTCAAAATGTCAACTTTTTAAGATATGATCTCATTTGACTTGAAAGATATTAATATTCTTCTTGTCTGATTTTTTTAATGGCTCTTCTCTTTATTACATTGACATGAGGATCAATAATGTAATGTCCGGAGATATTAATTTTATCAACTATCTGTCTTGTAGACTTAACTTGCCAATCATGAAATTTTCTGAAAATCTTGTTCTCTTTGTGCTTTTTATATCAAATCAATTGATCTGATATCTATGACTACGATTTTCATCCACATTTATAGCTGTGCATTTTAAGAGGACATAACTGATGGTGTCTTCCTAAAAGCAATTATTGCTCTATTTAGGTGGTTCTAGTCAGTTCAGCCACATTAAAGGTCGTCTTATGAAGAAGGCAAGGATGGAGTTTGCGAGGTCTGTGTAATGGGGATGGATATACCGTTTTTATAATGGAATTTGCATACTAATTTTGTAACAGTATGTGATACCTGGTCTTGATGTATTTGCCTGCAGTTCAGAGGCTAGAATGGTGCGGCCAATACGAAGACCAATGCCTCCCATGGGCTCTAAGCCCTCTGGTTCGAGACCCTCTCAACCCCAGATACCAGGTGCACAGTCCAGGTAAATTAATGTGTGTTTTCGTAGCCTCGATTGGTCTGGAAATTAACTATCTGCTTCTCCCTTAATCGAATGTCTGTTGATATTGTCGACTGCGTATCAACTACATGTCATTGATGCAGTAATGGAAAACTTCCATCTAGAAGATAATACATGGTTGAGCTTGGGGGAGCATCAATTCCTCACCTACTTTGGATCATAGCCTGGTCCTCGCATCTTTGCTCTTTAAAACAAAAGTTTCTCTCTTGATATCAGGCACATGTACTTCTCGAGTTCTGTAAAGCGTTGTGTAGTATTGTTCTTGAAAGTTACTATTGGAAAGTAACATTCATCTGTATTGACAATGGAGGGCTCAATTTTGTAATGTACAAAATATACCATTGAGTTCTGTTGTGCAGTTTTAAATATTTGAAGACTTGTTTCCGAGCAACATTGGTTCATCAGTAATCTCGAGACTCGATCTTGAAGAGAAGCGAGTAGCTGCATTATGCGCATATCAGCTTCATAGATTATATTTTGACTAGATGTCATAAGACTAGCCATAGGTCATTAATGTGAAACAGAACAAGCCTTCATTAGGTTACCATGTGAATGCTAAATAAGCAGATACAAGTGAAAATGAAATAACATGACTTCCAAGTCTTTCCAATGTGAAGTGTTATCGGCAACACTGCAACATATCATCAACTCCATGACTGCAGCAATCAGCATGAGAAAGCCAAAACTGCTCTGTAAAGTCATGAGTTTGTAAAGAATGCCGCGTTTATGTCCAGTATCGCATATTTCAAATGTCTTCAAAAAATGGACAAGGCATATTCAAAAGTTCAAATGTCTTCGAAAAAATGGACAAGGCATATTCAAAAGTTCAAATATCTTCAAAAAAATGGGCAAGGCATATTCAAACCTCAATGGCAAGGGATGATCTTAGATTGGAAGGGTACTACTAATCAATACAAAGAGTTTTC
>JBBBWG010027446.1:0-44843 GCA_037176905.1 Azolla pinnata | reverse complement strand
CAAGGCATATTCAAACCTCAATGGCAAGGGATGATCTTAGATTGGAAGGGTACTACTAATCAATACAAAGAGTTTTCAATTCTGAATGTGGGTTTTTGGCACCTTACGTAACGACAGCAAAGATGGAAACAAAGCTAGAAAAGCAGAGCATTGCATTCATAAGAGAGTTGTATCGTTGCTGAAATTGACCAGACAATCTTCTCAAAGAATCTTTTGCTACGTATGTATCGCCCCCCTATGCAGTTAAAAGCTAAAATGGTACAGAGAGAAAAGAGACCATTATGATATCATGGGACCAAATTGACGTATTTGCATTCCTGAGAGAGAAATGAAGAGAAAAAACAGGGCAGGGCATCCGTCGTCTTTGTGTTTCAAGGGAACCGGAAAGGCTGGATTTGCAGGCCCCCTGCAGAGGTGGAAGGTGAAGAAATGGAGACCCACATCAGCGAGATGATTATGGCGAGCAAGCCCGACCAGACGTAGACGATGGTGGGGGTTCGTCTGCGGTGGCCCATCAATCCCTTGGCAAAGGGGTAGAGATGAGCAAGTACCCAAACGCTGAAGAAGATACCGCCGAGGAGCTTGCTCCACTCGGGGACCTTGCTGTACAGCGTGCGACCGACGGCGATGGCGATGGCGATGATGTTGGTCATGATGATGGTGAGCGGGGGGATCATGAGGGCAGACCATCGGACGACGTAGAGCTCCGCGAATCGATCGTCGACGCCGCCGTCGAGGCCTCCCGAAGCCTTGGAGGTGAGCGTGAAATTGATGTCGACGCCGGCGATGACCTTGAGGAGCCCTTGCAGCACTGCCGCGAGATGCGCGGAGGTGCCCCCGGTGAGCCAGAACTGCTCGTTGCGCCACCATTCGTGCAGCGTGATCCCCGACCACTTGATCTCGAGCAGCGCCAGCAGAGTCATCGACACCGTGATGGCTAGGAGCAGCGACAAGAAGGTCATCCCGAGGCTGCCGACGATGAACTTGTTGCTGACCAGCGAGAGGGCGGGGAGGAAGCAGTAGACGACGAGGAAGATGCTGGTGAAGGGGTAGAGGCCGGCGTTGAGGTAGGCGACGCGTTGCAAGGGCTTGAGGCGGTTGGAGCCGAGGAGGGCGTTGTTGCGCGAGAAGAAGATCTCGACCGAGCCCGTGGCCCAGCGGAGGACCTGGTGAAGGCGGTCGGTGAGGTTGATGGGGGCAGTGCCGCGGAAGGCGTCGCGCGTGGTGACGCAGTAGACCGATCTCCAGCCGCGGTCGTGCATGCGGTATCCGGTGACAACATCTTCGGTGACGGAGCCGTAGATCCAGCCGACGCTCGATCCCCACTGCGTCCTCTCTTCGTAGCAGCACGAGATCGCATCGATGGCTTCGGCCACCATGCCTGCATCGAGGGGCTCCCTCGGCGCGATGAGGAGGCCCGATGGGCGCCCGTTGACGCAGCCCGCGTAGTCGGCTAATGGGCGGCCCTCGAGCTCCGCCACCGGGATGGAAGCCACCATCGTGGTCGAGCTCCCAAACTTGTGCGGGATCAGCTGCGCTTCCATGTCCTCGCCGCCGCCGTCCTCCAGGCCGCTTCGCCCCCCGAGCCGAACCCATCTCTTGCACTGCACCTTCTTCTTCCTCCTCCCGCAGCACCCCGCCTTCTCGCTCGCCCTCGGGGGGTCGAATCCATACAGCGCCACTCTCCTGAACACGCACCCCGTCCCCACGTACATCGGCCCTTGCAGCCCGTCCAGCGCCCTCATGTTGACGTCGAAGAACACCGTGTTGCGGTTCGCGTACCGGTCGTTGGGGTCCACGCCTTCGAACCTCTGCGGAAACTGGACGTACCCGATCCTGTCCCCGCCCCGGTCCATCATGAAGCACATGGCCTCTTTCATCGCCAGCGAGTTGTAGACGTAGTGGTCGCAGTCGAGGTTGAGGATGAAGGGCCCATTGGACATGATGGCGCTGCTCCGCACCAGCGCGTTCATGGCGCCCGCCTTCTTGTTGTGGTCGTATCCGGGGCGCTTCTCGCGGGACACGTACACGAGCATCGGGAGGCGGATGTCCACGCCCGTCGTGTCCACCAAGCGGTCTTCGGAATTCCCAAAGATCGGCTCGCTGGCCGGTGGCGTGAGCATCACCTGCGTGCGTGCAATCACACGACAAACAAGGCATATTAGCCTAAGGGAAGCAGAGTATTACGCCAAGAATGCGTCCTTCTCCTCTTGCGAAACGGACTTCTTGTCTCCACAAGAGCCATGAAAAAGAATGCATCTTTCTCATCTAGCTAGCTTCACCTGAATCACGCCGGCATGATCGCCCCGGGTGTGATCTTTCGCGGACGATGTCGTCCACGTTCCCGGCCAATGGCTCCCATCGGCCATCCAAGTCGCCTTCTCGAACTTGGCCGATTCGGTCACAGGATCGGCCCCGCCCATCTCCGCCTGGGCCCTCTTCGCCCGGATCTCCTCGTGGGCATTGTAAGCATCGGATCGCCTCCGGATCGCCTCGGGGAGCCCGTTGATCCTCACCTTGAACTCGTCGTACTCGCGCTTGACGCGCCTCCGATCCCGCACGAAATCCAGCCTCACCTTGTTCTTGGTGGGGTCGCTCTTGAGCGCGAAGTAGCTCTCGGGGTTACGCGGCTCGATGCCGTGCTTGCGGCAGAAGGGGACCCAGGTCCTCGCGAAGCTCGCAGCCTCGGCGAGGGCTTCGAAGCTCAGGAGAGCGCCTCCGTCGTCGGAGAGATAGCAGGCGAGCTTCTCGACGGGGTACTCGGCCGCGAGGATGGAGAGGACGGTGTTGGAAGTGACGAGCGGCGGCTCTTTCTCGGGGTCTGCTGTGGACACAAACACGTCGATCCCAGGCAAATCCGATCTCCCTTCGGGGTTCGAAGCCGAGGGCCTTTCGAATTTCTCGGCGAGGACGTCGAGATCGGTGGTTCGAGTCACCGGAGCCAGCTTCGGTAGCTGATCGAGGACCCAGGAGAACGCGAACCAGATCTCGCACACCACGGACATTCCCCAGAGCCACATCGCTTCTCGGTTGGGGTGCCGAATCCGCCACATGAGGAAGAGGCACAGCGCAGCTAGACGGAAGAATGCGAGCAATCTAGTGTAGCTCCAAAACACAGATTCGAGCAGCACGCGTCGTCCGAAATCCGATGGGTTCAGTTCAGGAAAAAAAAAGAATAAAAAGAGCCCTGATGAGAGCAGATACAATCAATCTTGCAGGTGCATTTCTTTCACTACTCACCTGTAAGGGCTTATGATCCCTGCAGAGATCCCTTTCTTCCTGGAGAGAGGCCTCCGGCGGCCCTTCTGGAAGTCCGGAGCCGTCCCCGCTCCGCTGCCATTGTAGACTCCATCCTTGGGCCACAGCGCATTGCCATAGCCATAGGTCCCCTTGCTCTCGAACAACCACCTCGAGTGATCGAACTCCGAGGGGTTCTTCCCCATCAGCAACGGCGGATTGTTCGCTTTGAAGGACTTGAGCAGGGAGAGACGCCTCTCGAACACTTGCTCCTTGGAGAGAGGGGGTATCTCAAAGCGATCCCTTTCTTCGTCGTCGTCGTCGTCGTCTTCTTCTTCTTCTTCGCCGCCGCCATGGCCGTAGGCATCCGAATCTCTGCGGCTGAGCTCATCCCTGTGCTCCGGATCGGAGGCCTTGTAGCCGTGCTTACACCCTCCGCATTTCCCTCCCGATTTGATCGCTTCGATGTAGCAATCTCTGCAGATCGTGTAGCCGCACTCGCAGGGAAGAGCGGGCTCGCCTGTGCGAGGGTTGCACATGACCTTGCCATCGCAGCCGGGGATGGAGCAGATGGAGGAGGAGGAGAAGTCGCGGCTGCCGCTCTGATCCTCGATCAGCTTCTCCATCACATGCCCGCGCGTCATGCTGTCGAATCCGCCCGTGAACATGGTGCTGGAGATGAAGAACTCGCCGGCGCTGCTGCTGCTGCTGCTATGGCGGCGCCGAGGGCTGTTGAGGAGGCGGCTAGGGTTTGGGGAGCGACCATGGCCGCATTCAGCTCCGGAGATGGAGCCGGAGCCGGAGGCGGAGACATTCCGAGGAGCAGAGGCGGCTGCAACCCTGCGGTTGTCAGGCGTGGCGGGGATCTGGACGGTGTAATTCGGCTGAGAAGTCGCTTCTTCCTCCTCCTCCTCCTCCTCCTCCTCGTCTCCATGTCCTTCGTCGTCGTCGTCTTCTCCTCCTCCTCCTCCTCTTCCTCCACCTCCTCTGAGGCCATAGTCACCGCCATTGTGGTTGCCGTTGCTGGAGACGATGGCGCCGTTGTTGTTGCTGAGATCGGTGGCGGCGATGGCGTTAGGGTTCGTGATGAAGCAGCCTCCGGTGGCGGTGGCGGTGGCGATGGAGGAGCGGCGGCCGTTGGCGCTGCCTGCAGGAGAGGGAAGGCCATGGAAGGGGTTGCTGCGGTGCAGGGCGGCGCCGGGGCTGGAGAGCGAGGAAGCAGGCGAGGGCGCAGGCGAGGAAACCATCTTCCTCTGCTGCAAAGAACAGAGATGGCGATGGCGCAGAAGCAGAGCTCTAGGGTTTCTGGGGGAAGAAGAAGCAGAAGCAGAAGCAGAAGAAGAAGAAGAAACAGAGACTCCGCAGAGAAGAAGAAGAAGAAGAAGAAGAAGAAGAAGAGTTCTTCGAATTTGAATTTGAATTTCGATGATGACCATGGTGGTGGGCCGCATACCCATCCTCTCTCTAGCATCCTCTCTCTAGCATCCTCTCTCTAGCATCCTCTCTCTACTGTTTTAGATTCCCCGGAATATTCCGGCGCATCTCGACCGTCCGTCCGACCTGCGAGCCGCCCGGATGCCGCCACGTGGCGGCTGCTAACGGCAACTCCTCTTTGCCTGCTTGATTTCCCATTCGTTTTGTAAACTTTTCAAACGGAAGAAGGAAAAGGAAGAAACACGATGATTCTGATCTGTTTGTCTAGCCCCGTTGATCTGCCTCCTGCTCAATTTAGGTTTAGGGTTCGAGGTTTTTTTAGGGTTTCCGTGCGATGGTCTGTCATGTCTTCCTCTCTGCCTGGTCCTGATCTGTTGAGCCCTCTTGGTCTGCCTCCTCCTCGTTCAGGTTTAGGGTTTGAGGTTTTTTAGGGTTTCTGTGCGATGTCTACCTCTCTGTCCGATCCTGATCTGTTGCGCCTCTCGATCTCCCTCCTCCTCCTCGTCAGGTTTATTAGGGTTTGAGGTTTTCTAGGGGTTTGCATGCGGAACGGGAACACAAACCCATCGGTTTAGGTATAGTTGGCCATAGTGTCGAAGGGAAAACGTATTTCTGACTTCTTAGATCTTCTTAAACCCTCTAGTATATATACACGTAATCTCACATTGGATAACCATTGAGATTGTGTTGTTTGGTTCGGATGCATGTCAGTGATGGGTTGTGTTGGCACTTTCAGGGCTGAGTTTGTAAGTATTTAATGTTCGTTCTAATGTTTCTGTTTTATAATTACGTTTTGCTTGTAATTAACAAGCACCGTGTTATTTTACTGTGTTATTGAGTAGCAAGATGACACACATTGTAAGTAAAGGTCAACAACTCTTGGCTTGTTCTGACATACAAGGCGACGCGCTTTCGCATCACAATTGGTTCCCGTTTAATGCTTGTTGGACATGAATGCATGGTTTTTTCTTTTCTTTTCCAAAAGAAGACTCATCACTAATAAAAAGAAATATCTATAGAAATAGCGACCACGAATGGGAGGCGAAATATACAATCGAGAGAAACTGTGGGGTCACTCTAAGAGGACTCGCAACTAACTACATGGACGTAGCCACTAACTGCAAGTGAGACACAGAAAACTAAAATAAAACGAACAAATAAGGTTAGAATATATGCCCTAAAAAAAGTTACTTGTATGTTCAAGACCGTGGTGCATCATCCTAAGCCCCTCGGAAGCGGAAACAACCGTTTTGGAGGGTTGTAATTCCACCAAATTTGTAGATCCGGTCATTTGAAGAATACTCCTTTGTCCCACTAGCGGCGGAAAGTTACTCTACGTTCTCTCTACACTGTATGACGAGCCACTGATGTTGTCAAACTGTCTTGTTTACCTTCTTGCGATCTGATTGCAATGGGTCGTGCGTCGAGTCGATCGATCGCCCATCTGTCAGTTCCAGTTCCCTTGTCAAGGTGATCCTGATAAGTTTCCCAACAGCAGCTGACTATTGTACACTCGGCCATCGGAATGCACGAGTAGGTTCGCTCTCCGAATAATGCGACTGGCAAGCACTACTCACCATGGTTTGGGTCGAGCATCTTCCTCGACGAGAGAGTCAACTCTTGGAGGATTTCATGCTCGTCGTCGTCGTCATCACCACGACTTTCCGCATGAATCCTATGGCTGGTTCTGCTTCCAAGGCACTCGAGATCTTTTCCGGCGAGCTCTGGTCACACATCATCTCCCTCCAAGAATCACACACAGTCGATGCCCGACGGACGAAGCTCCCTCTACATCATCATCATCATCTAGCTAGCACTCATCTCCCCTCTACATCTCTACAACGAAAGGGCGATTCAGTCTCTCTCTCTCTCTCTCTCTCTCTCTCTCTCTCTCGCAAAGCCGACGGTCGGGGCTCTGTTGTTGCAAGAGCTGGTGAAAGAGAAAACCCTAAACCCTAAACCCTAAACCCTAAGCCCATTATCGCAACGTGATCGGCCTCGATCGGAACTAGCAAAATCAAATCTGGGATCAACACTGTTTTTCCCATTCACATCAACAGGTTTCATGGAAATGAAAGAGTGGAGAAAACTCTGAAGGGCTCAGGGGCATCTCAGGAAATAACCGCAAAACTCAGGGGCATGCTTCCGATTTCTGATCTCCTTATCTCGTCTCTCCTCTCCTGCATGGCGAGCTATGGCGGCCGCGATGCCGGCGCAGAGCGCCCTCTGTCCATGGCCTGCAGGCGCCCCCTCTCCTTCGCCTTCTCGCTCCTCCTCCTCCTCCTCTTCCTCCTCTCCGTTCACGCCCTCTCTCCGCGTCTCTGGCGGTGCTCGCGGGAAGAGGAGCGGTGGCCTGTCGAGGAAGATCCGCGCTGGAATCGCCGAGCCATCGGGAGAGCCGGCTCCCATGGGGCAGAAGACGAGATACAACGACAATCTCTTCGATAGAGCCTTCATGAGCCTCTTTGCAAGGAAAATGGCTAACGTCACAGGTACGCTGACATCGAAATTTCGGCTTTCAGCTGAGGGATAGAGGGATCTGGAAACGAAAGATCTCGTTCTTTTTTGAGGAATTTTCGCTCCGTAATGGCTTGCGGTAGTGCGTGAAAAAGGAAAACGTAGTTTTGAGCAGAGATACAGCCCATTTATATCTGATGCAAGCCATATGGGTCCCTTGTGTGCTCATGATCTAGTTTAATTTTCCCTTTCATCCCTGCGTCAGGAACATCCAGTGAGATCGATGGGTACGAGGGATTTGTAGAAGTTTCGAGGCAAGTGATGAAAGGGAGGAGTCGTTCGCAGCAAAAAGAAGCCGTTCGTCGCGTCTTGCTTTCAATTCTGCCTCCTGGAGCTCCTGCAACGGTTTGTTACGCAACCTGTTTTGAGAATAGAATAGGGTTTCTTTCTTTTTTCCCTCACCCTAGATGAGGAAGCCACAGATCGGCCTCTGTACCAGTCTCCTTCCTAGATGGGTCTGACTTCGTTGTGCTGGCTATGTAATTATGCCCGTACGCAAGCTTGAACAAACACCCTCGGTTGAGTGCTGAAAGTAAATTGAAAGAAAAGTAATTGACCATAAATTTTAAGATGATTACAGTGGATTGAAACCGCAAAAGAAAGACTTTTGTTCATTAAGGGTCAATTCGTGAATCTCTTGAATTATTAGTTTGTATTCCTGTTTTCTCCCTGCCCTTAGACTACCTGTCTAGGATTCCAATCCAGAATCTGGATGCATGGTCGTTACTTTACATTTTTTCTCACAATGTGATCATTTGGATTGAAGATAGAAACCGGTTTCAAAGATACTCTTGTTGACGATTCCTATGATGGGCTACGAATACTCTGCATGCTTTCGGAAACTGAAGAAGCAAGGAAGTTTATTCTTCCAGGGCCAATACATGAATGAATGAATACCTTGCTTCATTAGTCTGTGTTCATGTCCTGCCCCCAAATCTACTATCTGTATAAGATTCTAATCCAGAATTTGCATTCATTTTCTCATTGTTTTGTATTTTCTTTATGATATGGTCATTTGAGTTGTAAGTTAGAAACAAGTTCCAAAGATTCTTTCTTTGATCCGTTGACTTTTATTCCTCGATTCTAATGATGGGAAAGGATACCCTGCATGCTTTCAAAACTGAAAAGTAAGGAGCTTTGTTCATCCAAGGCCAATGCATGGATACCTCCCCAGTAGTCTCGTGTTCATATTTTTTTCCTTAAGCCTACTTTAAATCCAGATTCTGGATGCATGCTCTTCATTTTGCATTTTTATTAGTGTGATCATTCAGCGTTAGGTTGATCCGCCCTTTCATTCATTGACTTGTATCTCAATTCGGATGATGTGGAACAAATGCTCTCCATTCTTCCAGGAATCAACTTAGAAAGTTTGGAACTTTTTTCATTTGGGCCAGTGCATGAATACCGATACCTTGGGTTAGCAATCTGTGTCCCTTGATCATGAATACCTATACAGAATTCTAATCTAGAATTTGGATGCACACTCATTGTTTCGTATTTTTTAATGTGATCAAAGTTTCTTGTCTATGATGATACATTTCAATGGAGGATAAACATTGAGTTTGTGAGAGTTAAGATGTGTAGGGAGTGCATTGGATGGACAAGGGTTGAAAATAAGCCGAAATCTGATTGAAGGTGGAACATTGTAGGAAAGTGTGATATTGTGACTCGTGAACTTGATTATAGCTTGATATTCATAATTGAGGGGTCTCACATGCTCCAACGCCTCATCTCACATTGAAGAGAATCTGAGGTAAGCTGTGTAGAAACAATGGTCCAGATCGAAAATTAGGGTGTGGGCTATAGCACGTACCAATGAGTTTGGTTTGCTCATCTCATATGCAGTTAATGTGATGATGGTGATAGGATGTGTGATCCTATATGTTCTGTTTACAGAAATGATGGATACATGTAATTAGAGGCAAACACAATAACTTCTTTCGTTTACAGTTCCGCAAACTCTTTCCACCAACAAAATGGTCGGCGGAAATAAATGCTGCGCTAACTGTCCCATTTTTCCAGTGGCTCGTAGGGCCTGCTGAGGTGTATATTCACGAAGCTAACTGTCTTTGTTTTGTGCAATGTTAGGTTTTATTGGGTCTACTAAAAATTTGGCATTCTCTTTCATCCAGCTAGTGGAAGTTGAGGTGAATGGAGTCAAGCAAAGAAGTGGTGTTCACATAAAAAAGTGCAGGTGATCATGCTTCAGGAGAGTATGTAGAGCTTCAAATAAATACTCCCAAATGCTCCTGGGTTTTCTATTATTCCCACAAATGCCACTGTGTGTCCATTGTTTTATTAAGTCCCCCCGATCAATTTCTGGAGAGAGCAATTGGTTTGCAATTGTATGTGTGCTATTTCAGGAATTATATGATCAAAATTCATCCCACTTTTTTTCTCTCTTTTGTGGTTGAAGCAAGCGTATTTAGAGAAAAAAGAAATCTCAAGTATATTCTTGTTAAGGGATTTCCCCAGAGCTTAAGATCTGGTAAGGATGATTTGTTTGTGGCTGTAGGTACTTAGAGAACAGTGGTTGCGTAGGAATGTGTGTAAACATGTGCAAATTGCCAACACAAGATTTCTTCACAAATGAGTTTGGGCTACCTTTGACTATGAATCCGAGTACGTGATTGTTACTTCTCAAAACTATGCTTGTGGAGATATGAGAATATTTTTTATCTGGATGTTTTTGCATTGAATCTATAAGTTGACGTTACACCATAGTTTCAATCACTGAGAATTGCTACATATTATTTGTTGTATTTTCGTTTTACATATGCAGATTTTGAGGACATGAGCTGTGAAATGATTTATGGTCTGCAGCCTCCACCAATTGAAGAAGATGCTGTCTTCAATCAACCATGTCTTGCTTCTATATGTAAGTGATTATATAATGCTAGAAGCTTCGTTAAATGCTGTAAAAGGAAAGGCGTAAAACTAATGTGATCAACCACCTATTTTGTTTGTTCCAAAATGTATTGGTGTTTGTTCCGAAGTTTGTCATTTGATTCTTGAAATAATGCATACATATATTCTCATGTTTGTTAAGATGAGTCCCGATTCCCTTGCTTTAGCCCTGATACAGAAGTAAAGAAGGATTGATTGGCCATTTATTCTCTAAAAACACGAGATGGAAAATGGATCAGTTGACCACATAAAAATGGTGCCTACTTCTTTCAGGTTTTACCAATGTTGAGTTATTTTCTTGTGAAAACTGGCTTTTGTCAAGTCATTCCAACATTGTTTTCCTTTTTTTGAAAAAACTAACCCTGTAAATGCCATAGGTTGAGCTCTGTCTGTTTTAGGCTCAAATCTTCTCAATGAACCATTATTGTGTAAGAAAGGGTCCATAGTTTCACTAACTTTGGTATTGAATCGACTTTCGAACTCATCAGCCATGTCTGTGGTAATTCTTCAGCTGTGTAATGATCGAGGTTCAAACCCCTTCAAGGGACCACAAACATTACAAAAGGAATCCATAGTGATTGTGACATAGTAATTGTTCAAAACCTGGACAGATCAAGCAGTATAAGATGATATTAATGCTTTGGAACTCATGACATTAGGACTCAGAATTATCCATCTAAAATATTACTGCTAAATCATCATTTATTTGCTAAAAATTCACTGTTCTTCAATATTTTTACTTACAAATTAGCTGATTAGGAGAATGTCAAGTTGAAGGGTAAATGTCATCTACTGTGCTCTGAAGTTTGAAGAAAACGATCAATTTGAAAATAACTTCTTTTTGTCTGGAAGGACAAATTTGTTTTTTCAAATGAAAGAAAACCCTGTTAAGGAATAAATGTAGATATTTATACAACTCGGTTCCTAAGGACCTTCAAGCCACATAGTTATGATTGTATACTTGATGGTGGTTATGAACTCTTTTAATGGAGAAATGTCTTCTTTCATGGTGATTGACAGGTACTGTTGCATATGAAAGTACTCCCGCTTGCCCCAAAGTGCGAGCTTAGCTTCGGTGAAACTCTTCTTAAGCTAAAAATTGTATAGTTTGCAAGATACTTATGTACTATAATTTACTCTATTTGGGAAATATTTGAATTATATATTGTACAACTGGACCCTTTTGTACAAAACATAGAAGGGTCCAAGAGGGCTTCGAGTGATGAGAATCCAATTAAACCTTTATCAGTCTGCAGCATGTAGTGTAATCTACTACATTTCATTAATTCTGTCTTTGCTTTTCCTCAAGGGATATGTGTTACTAATTTAAGCTGAATAAAAGGAAGACATTGTAGGAGGGTAAAAGGAAGTAGGGCTTCTAGTGTTCATTCTCTATGATATCTAAAAGCAATAAGTTCATTGGTTTCGAGGATGATCACTATAAGTGGTAGCTTGATGATGTGATCCACAATACTATTCTGATAAATCTTTTCATGCTTTTCATGCTAACTATTTGATTTTCAATATGTACACTGCCATGGAGTCAATCTGCCCATTCAAGAAATGGTATTCCACATTGAAGGTGAACAATGATTGGAGGAGGTTATTGAGTTGACCATAAGCTTAGGGAAATGTGCAATCATTATGCGAGGGTAAATCCGTGATCGGGTAACAAAAATCACAGCCAATGCATGGGTTGTTAAAGTTGTTATGGTGGAGGCATCATTGGAAGACCTCATAAGCTTGATACTCTTTTAACTATTTGATTTCCCCTTCCTTTTGGGGAGTCCATTTGCTGGGAAAGTTGAAGATTTATGGTGCAAGAGTATCAAGAATTATGTGCTAGTAAGCTCTTGTAATGGGAAGACCACAAGCTTGTCGTTGGATGACTACCACCGTGTATCGAAGCATCAAAGTAAGATGTCTCAGAGGATCAGTTAATTTTTTTTCATCCTATTCATAATGGAAGTGCTCAAAACTGGGTGTTCAAGTATCACATGAGCATTGACAATATGAATAGTCCTTGGGGGAGACTTTATGCGACTGATCATTAGTTTAATGCTGAGTGATTATGAGAAAAAATCAACTTCCAAGGAACGCTCCTGTATCATGGAGTGAAGAAGGGCCTGCATTGTTTCCACCTCTCTTGGGTTTAGGGATTGAGAAACACAGGAAAAGTTTACACAAATGATATGGCGCGAGATATTTGGGTTTTTGTCTGTGTGGGCTCCATTTTTGGAATCTCAAAAGCTGTCCTTCACTTGGACGTTGGTTGGGTTTTCTTTTTGCTTTTCTACAGACACGGACATTGTTTTCTTGTAGCCTTTCAGAATTGGCCGACCACAAAACAAAGCCCTCGAAATAGTTGGAGCATTATACTAAAGTTGATTCCAAATGAGTGAAGGACAATGTCAAAAGAAAGCTCTGGCATGTCAGGAGCACCAAGGCAGTCATGGTAATCTTTGGTTTTCTGTAATATAGGTTTGTTAATTCATCTTCAGTCAATTGATTAACTGATTGCCCCTTCTTTACAGATTGGTAGGAAGCGTTGCAAGTATCTCTACGGAGCTTTTTTTTCTCAGAAACAAGCTGATAAAAGTCAGCTCAGCATCTTATAATTCATTGGAATTGTCTCTAGGAATTTTAGTATCATAAGCTTGCAAATTGAGCAAATGCTAGTTGGTCTCCCAGCGAAATGCATTGTGCACTCTGTGATGAATGGAGCCTGGGGGCACCATCAAAGATCAAATTCTCAGTGCTTGGTTGCAAATGTGAACAGTTCAGGCAAAGTAGTGGAAGAGAAATTGGAGAGTTTTGCAGCATAAACACTGACACATGCCATGGTGAAGAGATGAAGAGAATAAATATATCAAATTGGCACATTATTCTGGATCAGTGAGAAGAACTGAGGCATGAAAGAAATGCTTGCTATAAACTGGGTTTGTAGTCAAATATATATCATATATATGCGGGAGTTTCTTAAAGATAGAGGAGATAACATGCAGAATTTCTCAGTGAATGCCACTTATTCAACGCCATGTTCTGCTCAAAATGCACATATTTTTTGCATGCACAAGATGGATCCTTGGGGTCCGGGAAGTTCCTTCGCCACCATGACAAATGACCGACATTCATCCCAGTGTTTCCGATTGATGTGGAAGAAAAATGATGGAAGAATCAGGTATATATAGATATACATACATACATATATAGATTATATTTGGCTGTAAACTGTTATTTTGTTCAACAGGACCCCAAGTTTCTTCAGTCGGAATGGCGGAATTTCGCCTTGACGCTGTTGAGGATGCCGGTGACCCATTCGACAAAGCTCTTCACCTTCTCCGAGATGTATTTGAAGAAGCGCGCGATGAGGTCTCCGATCCGCTCAACGAGCTCCTTGAGGAGGCTGTACACATGGAAGGGCATCTCTCGGATCTCCGACATCGCCTCCTTCATGTTCTCCTTGAGGTCTTTGCACAGCCTCTTCAGCTTCTTCCCCATCTCCTTAGGGTTTGTGATGGCGTCGAAGTTTGGGCGAGGGATCGCGACGATGGCGCCCTGGAGCTGCGCAGCGACTTGCTGCCAGCTCCTTTCCACACTCATGTTTGATCTGCTTGGCTTTGCTTGCAGATGGAGCTGAGGATGCTGGATTTGGATTTGGATTTGGAATTTGGATTTGGGCAATGCTGCTGCTGCTGCTGCTGGCTTTGATCAATGAAGCATATGCTGTTGAAGGAGCTGAAGGGAGGGCTAGAGCTTATCCCTTGTGTGTGTTATAAGGAGCTAGATCCAACCACCCTCAAAAACTCTTTTCAATGCTTTCTTTCCTCTCCTTTGACAAGGATGTACACTGACTGAAATTGAAATTGCAGTTTTTTCTTTTTTTCTCCCCTTCCCTTCTCTTTTGGCTTTTCTGTTTGCTTTTCTGCACAAGATGGATCCATCATCACAGCATCCAAAGAGATGATGCAGAAAATTACCCAAAAAAAACACCCTTAAAATAGGGGATCAGATGCAAATTGCAAATGCTTATTGGATTGTAAAATAGTGAGTTGATGAAGATTCTGTTTTTGTTAGGTAGGAAGCTTAACAAAGAATTAACCATGTTTTGTTAGCTTCACAGGTAGGAAGCTTTAGGACTTAAATCCTGGATGTGCAATTTTGTCAAGATGGGCTTCTGGAAACTTGTGTGGACCTATTCAATTCTCTAATGGTTTTCCAGCATACACTATATGCATGCTTTCACATATACAATAGGGATGGTTTACTTGTATCATATAGATCTAAGGGGGGAAAAAAAGTCAGTGCTGCGATATAATTAATGAGGTTGGTGGATTTCATCTCAAATCAATGGAGAGCTATATCACAGTAAATAATGGCTGCAGAATATGATGATGATTAGCATTCCTTGCTATATGTATTTGGCTAATCTACACAATACTCGACTTGATTCGAGTTGAGAGATTGAAGTAACATCAAGAAAATATTATTGGAAAGGAAAGGAGGTTTTCAGTAGGAGTCAGGGGTACCTCGTCTGCTCGTAACAGTGGCCTGGTGATTCTGGTTGAGGCTAAGCTTGAAAAAGCGATCTCAAGTTAGGATTGCTTGGAGTTGTTCTGAACAAATGATCAAATCCACAGACTTACACAAATAACAATATACATCGAATACTACGGAATTACACTGTCGCAAAACACCCTCGCTACATAGCCTCGACAAGATGCATGATACAGTGCTTCCCACAATGCCACTGTACATAGAGCCTGATGTCTACACTGCAAGCCTTCAAGCCCAAGTTAAAAAGCTTCCGCGTAACCACGCAAAGTAAAATGCACGAGGAAGCTCAATTATTGAATCGCGCCGACAGACCGATCACATGTTCTGTATCTATTGTGCGTACAATGTTCTCGGGGGTGGGGGGGGAGAGGGGGGGAGATCCCTAGATACTTTTTTAGTGGCCGCATTATCAGCTGGAAGCTTAACTGTCATGATCGTCGGTCTTTTGCTATTTCTTCAGATACAGATCAACAAGAATGCTCTTATCGAAGTATGTATTGGACAAATGAATAATTTTCTTGTATAGGCCCATGTGACAACAACAAAGTCTTTCGCTTCAGATTATTGCGCGGAATAGGTTTGTGGTCATCAGACCAAGTATCATATGATTGGATTGGATTCATACGATGTGGCTTGATTTGATAACTTGCAGCTTGCGCTGAATTAGTAGGTAGTAGCTTAACCTAATTTGGTAACCTAACATAAGTGGGTGGCTTAAGCTAATAGAAATGGTTCTAGTAGTAATTCCATGCTAATCAAGAGATTATCCTGGTAGGCAATTGCAATTAGGAACATAAGAGCCACATGTTTGTTGATGTGCTTGTAACACCTCAAAGATTAGCATCACCGACCTAACAATCACAATTTCAACTGTAAAAAAATGGACACTCCGATTCGAAAGCGATAGGATTCTCATTAGCTAATCAATCACCTGTTCATCATTCTTCAAAAGAAAAAGAGAGAATCCCCTTCAAAGCATATCGACCATTCATGCTCTAAGCTTACTATTCAAATTTCCAGCAAGTTGACAATCTTCTCAAAGTTTTCTGGTTAAACACTCATGGCAAATCAGCCATGATCTTGAATCACTATACCTTGATGAAGATTATCAGCATATGCTGCATACATGTCAAACACAGCTGGAACACTCTTCACAATGACTTTAAATCCCATCACATTTCTATAACAAAACCAATATCCACAACTTAAGCCACATTGCAGTTTTGCTTTGCGAATCATAATTGTGATATCACATTGACATATGGCAAAAAACTTTGTTCCTCTACATCAGCACAAATAACTTTACAAATAATTGTTATATCACATTGACATATGGCAACAAATTTTGTTCCTCATAAAATTTCCAAAAGGATTTTTATATTGCTTCAGCCCATATTACTGAAAGCCGACGAATACAAATATAGTGTGTTTTCGCTGTTGAGTCCAAATATTGGGGTGTAATAAGCCTACAAAACGGTGGATCTACATCTCTATCACTGAATACATCACTATACCTTGCGCACTCCTAAAGATCTCAGTGCAAAAATCTTTATTCCATCCATGAAAAGCTTCAGCACAAGTTGACTCGTACATCCAATCCTTTAACATGGCTTCCTATCATTTTCCTTCTTCGAAACACTCCTCTTCCTGACCGTATGTAAATGTCGAATCTATTTCATTCTTCCATGCCAATCGGTACTTCAGGTAAGTTCCAAATATCTTCTTCGATGCGTGCATTGATAGTTACAGGATGCACTGGAGAAACCATGTCAAAAGCTTTTATGATGCCAGGCATGTATATAAGATAATTTCAACAACCTAAAAAGAATGCGGCTCTATAGATACAGTCAATGTGTTCATAGAATATTACAAAACAGAAAAGAGAAGTATCTGATGAAAGGCCTAAGTTGAAGACAATACTACCATTGCATGTCTCTAGAATGTCAGCTAAATAGAAAAACAATATTAAACTAAGATTCAATTTAAAAGGTACTATACTATGTCAGCCATGAATTATGTCTAAAGCTAACTTCAAGCACCTAAAAGAACAAGGCTGTAGGGATATTGTTGATCAGAAAACTGTTTACATTGTGAGCTTAACTGAAAAAAGCATCAAATAACTGAAGTTCAACTTGCAGTAAGTACTACCATCACAAGTGCCTACAATACGCCATCTAAATAGAAAAGGAACATTGAAAAACCATAGTTTGATATAATGATAGTATACCATCAGTCATGGATGCATCAACTCCATTCTGCCCACCGCGGGTATGGCTATGTTGGAGCTCTCTCTTGATTTCGGGTGTAACCTATTCAACACAATAGAACAGGTAAAAATCCATTTAGCATGAAATTCTTTGCATCAAAGAATTTGTGTTGTTATATTTTCATATATAAAAAACACATAAAACTGGGCTGCTCAAGTGTAATGTAGTGGAAACAAACCAAATAGTGTTTGTGATGCCGGATAAGCCGTTCGAAGTTGTCCTTGTCTTCCTTTCTTAATTCGTTTTTATACCTATTATAAGGGAGATACAATTCACATATTGTTAGTACACATAATTAATAGCTCAATGACTTCAAGTGGCAAAATATAAAGAGGATGACACAAATAATATGTTAATGAAAGCAAATGATACACAACCTTTGTACAAAGGATAACAAGCACTGGTGCCAAATCACAGGCATTGTTCTGTCATCATCCAAAAATCTCATAAAATGGCTCATGACACCATCTATGACACGATATGGCAGAGAATATTTCTTGTCGAATAGAAGCTTCATAAAATAACTGTCCCAACACACAAAGACAAAAAGCATCAGAGCTTTAAATTCCTCAGATCAATATGAATGCTTAATCATTCACACCTGTTGGTTCCACAATACTCCATTTCAGCGATCTTAAGGAGTGCAACACTGCCAAAAGAAAAGAAGGGTCTAAATTCAGACTTCCTGCAATACTTCCTTTTTGATAGTCTTTTGGCTTCACACACTCCCCCCACTCAATAATGATTTATGCATATTATTCTGAAGATAAGCAACATCCAAATTGAATTGTTCTCAACGCTACTCTGTATAGAGACGAGAATAAATATGAAAACTATATTGACAAGAAGTTTTTAAAAGGTTTGAACACCAAATTGTCTGTGCAAAATATTTATGCAAGTTGCTAAACGCCACTCAAGATGTGGTGACAATACTAATTCTTACTGTATATAATGAAAGAAAAATCATACTCATGCAAGGCCCAGAAATTACACAGAAGTTTCACAAACATACCTAGAATGAAGAGCTGGAATCGACACTTTCTGAATTACACTTCCAATAATTACTGCCTCACGCAAGTTGCAAGTTCTTGACTGCACTACGTAAGGATAATATTAGATGTCAAGCTTTATTATTCAATTCATGAAAAAAAATTTCAAATCTGAACCTTAGTGCCTAATGCTCAACATTTGATTCTCAAATAGAAGTTTATACAGTGCCAATATGATATAGTACAGATTAAGCACACCTGACAGAGAGGCAATAAAATGCCTTTATAGAATGCAGCAGGCTTGTACACGGCTTTCTTTAATGCTTGATAAAGTGCAAAGTGGAGTCTTCTGTTCGATTGTATATCATCTCGAACTCTTGGCAACAATACCAAATTATAGAACCTTTGTGCCATTTTTGCATTCAGATTTGAGGCAAAAATGCGCGTAGCTTGATACATTGCATTGGCGGACCAATTTTCTGGCTCAGTGAGATACAACACTTCCTCCCAATTTGACAATCCTGGCAATATTTTGAATGCCTTTGGAACCTTTCCAGATCTGTATCTGCTCAATAGTTTACCAACCCTGATAAAAAAGCTCACACACTCAGAAAAATGTGAATAAAGATCTATGGCAAGTCAAAATGATGTCTGTTTAGTGGGACTTTAATTCTTTCCTAAAACTTTGATGTTTAAATAGTTACTAAGTTAATTCTTTTCCGTTTTTGCACAATAGGTAAATGCCAACAATACAGTTGTATAATGCAAGCTACCTTGCCTAGACAATGCAAGATAACCTCTAGACTAATACTTCCATTGCTCTTTAGCCTCTATGGCTTTCAGAATGGTATGCCTGTAATTACATGGATCGTCGTAAATTACAAATTGTTTGAAAAGCCCGGGAAAAATGTAGCAAAGAAAAAAGTCAAGCAATGCTAAAAAAAGTCCTAATCAAGCACCTAAACAAACGGAATGGAAATGGTAGATCATACCCTTTATAGACCTCGATAATTTTCTCATCTACCACCGGCATTGGTCTTTCTCCTGATTAGTACAGGAAACGGAAAGCTTTATTAAAATGGTTGCAATTGATGTAAATCACTGTAGTATCAAGAAACATTTGAGCTGGTTGATGTTGATTCTTTTATAAAACTAGTAAGTCAAGATCCTTGATGATCACATTCATTGCGATCAATCAAACCAAGTTGCTGCAATTTGTGGAGGCACAAAAAATACGAAATAAAATTTCTTTGCTAAAATTAATAATATGCAAGATGAAACTAGGTTAACAACTGAAATAACATGAATGGTATAAAGGTGATTGATCTATTGGATTCTCTGGTGTGAAGCACAACCTGTTTCTTTGATAGATGAATCCTTTTCTTGAATTTTTTGCATAATTAGATCTGCCAATGTTCGCTGAGGTTCAGCTTTTTCTGCCATAAACATAGCAAGTATCCGTTCCTCTTCTTCTGGAATTTCCTTGAATTAATATTGATATCCATCAGGTTACCAAGAAATTAAGGTTGAAAAAGAGAAATACAAATTTCATTTTCAAATATCGCTTACATCAAACTCCTCATAGTGACTCTGCGTGTCTGAAAATATGTCGTCTTCGTCTTCATCATCATCACTGATGATACCATCCTGAATTGAAGAAAATGCTGCCTGACTTGCTGCAATCCCAGTTTCTTCATCCCTATGAAGAAGAAAATGCCCACCCATTACTTAGTCAGCATCTAAAGTAGGAGTTGTGCATCAACTGTGTACAAAATAATGAACAGATGAGCACATACTGAATAAGCATGAAATAAGAGAATAAGCATCCAATACATGAGAGAAGAGGAATTACTTACTACACATCAACAATGAGTAATAGAGTCAGTAAAAGTGTGTAAATTTACATTAAAAAAGATGTATTTTTTCTGTACCTCTCCTTCACAATCTCTCTTTGCTGCTTTTGAGCTTCCTTTAGAATTTTGTTGGTTATCACATTATCAAGGAACTGCAAGATAGAACAAATAATATTGTTTAAGGTTAAATGCATATTCTGAGTTCTCGAAAGACATAATCCTTCTCTAGTAAATTCCTAGATTTTTCCGTCGTAACCAAAATCTGCACTCTCAAGCACAAATCATTCCACAACAGAAGTCATCAAAACATATGTTCGCAGTGGTACTTGAGAAGGTTTCACTTCTGGTTCTGTAGGCATAAAAAATTTGAGCTACGAGGACAACAGAATGTACTCTGAGATGTTATCTATTTAGAGATAGATCAATATATTTCTAAACTCTTAGGAAGATCCCCTTTATCTAACCTTTCACAGATATAATATTTATCTTGAATATTGAATCCCATTGTCAATTGAAGCCAATTCTCTCTACTGCTGTAATTTGATCATAGCAGATGGAAGATGCCTGGCTCGAGAAGAATGCGACTCTTCTTTTATTCAAAAGGAGTGTAAGGAAGTTGACGGTGATGTCATTTTCACTTTCTTTTCATTACATTTCAGTTCATTTCTGATGCCCCTGCAAGGATATGGTCATAGACCAAAAAAGATGCCTTTTTGGGGCATATAAGCAGCATTAACTTAGGGACACGTCGATGATAGACAGATATATCGTACCGTAGGCCATGTTACAGGCCACACTTCATCACCATCACACTACTCCTACAGCCGAAACCAGTTACAAAGACAAAGAGAAAGTTGCAAACGGATTACTTGCTGAGGCTCCTGAAGTTTCCGGGACTTCCCAGAGCGTCGGCTCTTGCTCGACAATCTCTCGTCCACGTCCTCTTCCATGAGAAGCTGGGGGAGGGAGAAGTCGTGCTTCGTGGAAGAGTCGTCGTCCCCTCTCTTCTTCTTCTTCTGCTTCTTTCTCCTCTCCTTCTCGGCATCGAGGCGGGCCTGCAGCTTCGCGGGAGGGGGAGGAGGAGGCGCCATGGCGACGACTCGGAAGAAGAAGAAGAAGAAGAAGAAGAGCGATGAACGAAATCTTTGGATGGAGGACGAAATCCTCTGTTTTAGGGTTTAGCGAGAATTTTTTTTACAGAAGGTGAAGATTTAATTAAACTGAGACTTGAGGAACAGATAGATTAACGATCTTAATCGGTGAGGAAGCGATCGAGAGGCGACAACTCGAAAGAAGAAGAAGAAGAAGAAGGGCGATGAACAAAGCCTTTAGATGGAGGTCCTGTTTCAGGTTTTAGCGAGAATTTTTTTATAGAAAGATGAACGTTTAATTGAACCGAGGCTTGAAGAATAGATAGACGAGCAATCTTAATCAGGCGAGGAAGCGATCGAGAGGCGAAGAAAACAACAAGCGACCGAGAAGGCGCGGAAGCCTGCCGGGAAGTGCAGATTCGTCGCAAAATCGGGAAACTGCAGGATTATGTCGAACGAGGTTGTATGTACCCGAAACCCAGACACGCGCAATATTGTGATGCAGATGCGGGATCGAGTAGGAAGAGCATGTTGCGGTTTGCGACAACAGAAAAATTTAACAAAAAAAAAAAGCTCAAGATTTGTTGCATTCCATGCGAGCTGATCTGATCTGATCAAAACACAAGTTCCAGAACGAAGAAAGAGCAGCTTTGATTCTGCGCGAGATGAAGCTTCTTCGAGGGCATCCCGAGAAATGATGAAAACCTGAACATGCGCGCGCGACGCGTCGTCGTCTCCTCCGACTGCGATTTGAGATCTGCGTAGCTCCTACGACCATGGAGCGCACGGGGATCGTGATCCAGGCCGACGCAGAAGAAGCCGAGCCTCGCGATGCATCGCTCCTCGCTGAAGCCTTCTGCGTCGCCTTGGAGCCCGGGAACATGGCCAACACCCATCCATCTTACGTCGCCACTCGCCGCCTCCTCCTGTGCAGGAAAGCTCTCTCGGGACGCATCCAACGCCAGGTTTTTCGCTTCGTTTCTCCCTCCCTTTTCTTTCGTTTCAGTCCGTTTTTTTTTGTTTTTTCGGATGATCTGTGTGGATATGTTGTCTAGTACTACGTTTCCGTATTCCGATGGTTTGTATGCTCTTTTTTGCTTTTAAGGATCATCGTCTCTTCCCCTCTCGGCTACCGTAAATTCAGTAAGAAAATTTGAAGCTTTGCTCCTCATTTAGGGTATATGAACTATTGCAGGTTCAGTTCTCGTTCTTCATCTCTTAGCAGTCATATGTACTGAATTGTACTGAATTTATATCGACTTGTACTGAATTGTACTTAAGAGTCCTTGAATTGCAGTGCATTGTTTCTATTTCTATAGGTGAGCATTACTAAGCAGCAATGTCAACTAACATGAACCAACGGAATAGATTGCTGTGAAGAAGAACATTTAGCTACTACTGCATACCTACATTCTTGTGACATGACATGACAACAAGAGGGCGTCTATGAAGTATACAATTGATAGAAAGAATAAATGAGAAAATCATCTGGCACGATGTACATTCATAAAACCTCAGCATTGCATACTGTTTAATTCAGGTCGAACCTTATGTATGCACAATGCTTTGTTTTACCTTACCTATTTTCAAGGAGTTACGAAATCACTATAATCCAAAATGGTAATAAAAAAATTTAAAATCATCTAGCACAGTGGAGGATGCTTTATGTTGCATGATGTGTGACCTTATGGTTTTGTTACTCTCTGTCTAGGTTGGTATAGCTGTGAAAGATGTTGTAAATCATATGACATGTACTAATATTCCATTCACGTATGAATGAATATGTTTAGAATTGGAGCTTCATGTGCTTTTATTAGTGCTACTTTCGTATATGTTTTCTAATGTTGTTAATTCCTTCTTCAGATTTAAATTTTGATGAATATCTTGTATGCCAACATGTGACGCCTTGATTTTTTTTTTTCGCTTGATAGTAGCTTCTATGTTTTTATTTTCTTTATGCTGCATGCAGTCTTGGCAATGCAATGGAGTGGACTATGTTCTGTACAGGCATTTTATCCGCAGTTCACAAACTGTTGATAGTCGACGCTTTACGAGCTCACTTGGTACGCCGAATGGAAGGTCAGTTGTACTTCTTTGGTAAAAATGTTGAACGTGAGTTAGTAAAGACATCAATAAAAATAAAAATTGGAATCACAGACTTTTGCAATTTTCACTTTTTCACTCTTAAGCACAAAATGATTGTACAAATCACATCCAGCTTGATTGGCCTCACAGTCGTTTTCTCCCTGCACTTTTTTTATTATTTGACTGGAAATGTGGTTTGTGTATTAGTGGACGTTGGGCATCACCAAGGACTCCATCATTCATTTATGCTAGAGATAGCGGGTTCTCAAGCAAGGTATGAACATGCCGGGCTTTTCTTTATGTTAGTTTTCTCGGGTTTTATGCTTTTGTTTCAGGTTTGATCTTTCTTATTCTATATATTCTGGTGATTTTCTGAATCTATATCTGTATTTCTATATATTTATCATAATTTCTATTTGAATTGGAGGGGTATCACTCATTTAAGAATGATGCTATTTAGCCCAATCTCTAATATGTAATTTCTAATATAACTGTGCTCATTGTGCATATCTGCAGCATACACTAATCCATATGAAAGCTTTCTTCTGTTCCAAATTTCATAGACTTGTTTACGTTTGCCTATCAAATTTGTAAGTTATAGAGAGGCTGCGTTATCATTTTTATTGCATAGAAATATTCAGGCTTTACATTCTTAAGTAGGAAATGGTGAAGCTATGTTGTCAGTTTAAATAAACCTTTTATGATGAATTTGTGTTCTTGATGTTAGAATGATCAATTTATAATGTGCATGCAGGAGGTTATGAACTTCAATGGAGCGACAAGCATCCGGTCATTTTCAAGTGAAATAGAATATTTGCATTCTGGAAGAGGACCAGGTGATTCCTTTGTTGGGATGCACTGCATATTTGACCAGTTCAAATCATCAGGTGAGTTCAAGTATTTTTCCTGCAAATGTTTCTAGTATTTTGGAAACTGAGCTATATTGAGGGCTTGTTGATTGCTCAGAGATTTGTTAATTATCATTACATTCAAGAAATTTTCATGTGGCATAGGATTTTACCTGTTTTTCGATGCTCTCTTTCATAGAAACCTTCATCCAACATCCCATCATGATGTAAGACAGCATTCTGGGTTAGCCTTCTAGGTTATCCATCATGAAATGCTGCGGCCTAAAACTTTTATAGAATAATATTTGGAAAGAATCTTTAAGAGTTATATGCTAGGTGTGGTGCTGCACATTGTGGCATGTTATCTGCAGAATGTTGAACAAAGGCATGCTTCTCCCACTAATCTGTGATACGTTTTGGTTTGAATTTCTGAACTTTTTCTCCCTCAGCCAGCAATCACTGTCAGTTCTTATAAGGTTACATTCTTTCTATATCTGTCTTGAGCTCTTAAGTACCCATTTTCTTGCTGAGATTTCCATATGTTGTATTCTTTTGTGAATCTGTCTTGTATACTATCTCATCGATTGGTTTGTTCATATATAAGGTGTGTTGGCTTGCTTTTTCTGTCTGCTTATGATAGACATATCTGCATCCATTTTGAAAGACACGACTTATAAAATAAATCAATAGTCAATGTGGTCAGGTTCGGGCATCGGAACTCAGAGCTGCTTGGTTTTGCCACTTCTGAAGGAACAATTGCTGTGTGCACAGTTACTGATCCACCCCATATCTTGCATCGATTGGAAGGCCACTCGAAGAGCATTACAGGTAAATCTGTGCTGCTTTTACACCTTTTTTTTAGCAGCATAAGGGCTCTTATGGTTCCTTGTTTTTGGTACAGACTTTGATTTTTCTTTAAACAACCAGTATTTATGCTCTGCATCCATGGATTGGAGTGTTCGAATTTGGGATGTTGAGAAACGACATTGTGTACGAGTTATCTATGGGAATACAGAGCAGCTCTGTGTGCGATTCCATCCTGTAAGTTATGGTGTATCCACTACTAATGGGATATAGGATCTAATGTTGAAACCGAGTTGTTCAATAAAGAAAACCTAGAAATGATAAGAAAAGAAAAGAGGGTGTAAATAGCCTACAAATGAAGTCTTTATGCACTCTAGGACCTGAACCCCATTTCATGTTCATTTTGCTGATCCTGTTACTATAGTGTATAACAATGTCATCCTTGCATATTGCTCAACAGTAGGCAGTGTCATATGGAAAATGCAATCCATCATAGTTTTAGTCCAGTTCATTAACACTAGATAGCCAACTCCCCTGCATTCAGCCCTTGCTGTGTGGTGCATTAGCTTGTCGTCTTAGATGCGAAAATGACATGTTAGTTCACATGGGTTCAATATGCAGATTCATGATGATATGAACTCCCCTGCATTCAGTTCTCGTAGTGTGATGTCTTAACTGTCCTCTTAGATACAGAAATGACATGTTAGGTCACATGGGTTCCATAAGCGAATTCATGGAATTCTAAATGTTGTGATAGGTTTACGAATTTCAAAGAGCAATCTGTTTTGTTCAAAAGTACTGCAGATAGAAGTTGGAATACAAAATGATTATGATGATCGTGTCGCAATTGCAGGTGAACAACAACTTCCTCGTGTTGGGAAACGCCAAAAAGGAATTGAAGGTAACGAGTCCCAATAATGTTGCATCATTCTTGTGTAAACATGTTTGGACCATCAACAGTCTGCAAGATAATTATGATGATGGTTTCAATGAGATGTGTACACAAAATATTGTTCCCTTATTCGTTATACAAAAGAATACATGTAATCATGTTGGGTTTTGAATCCAGGTTATCAATTTTAGTACCGGTCGTTCTCTTTGCAAAATATCCCTTGAAAGCAACATTACATCAATAGATATTGATCATACTGGGCATGTAATCTTTGCTGGTGATACACAGGTACAATATACTGAAGTATTATTTCTGTTCTCTCTTAGAATGTTTAATGTGTCCTAATACATAGCTTCAGGGTACAGTTCACAGTGTTAAAATCAACTCCCATAGTGGGGAGTTATCGCATGCTCATAGATCTCGCCTAGGTCTCCGTCACAAGTCCCCGATTATGAATGTTCAGTTTCGAATTTTCTCTGTTCTAGCAAATGGTCCAGTGCTACTTGCGTCTAGCCAAGATGGCACCATACGATTTTTCAGGTAAACGAATGTAGATCATTGTTTGTTTCTCACTTTCCAAATGTGTTTTTTTTGAAATACATCTTATACTGTAGCGTTGCTTTGGAAATCAATGGTTATTTATCTCTGAAATGCTCACTTAAGCTGACACCCTGGGCGAGGAATGTACATGCTTCTTTTTGTCCTCTTCTCTCTCTTGAGAAGGGAGAATTTATAGGTATTTCCTGTCTGCCTACCCATCTTCTTCTGTGGTATGTGAATACACGTATTTTATATTATTGACACCAGAAATGGCAGTTTCTGGCAGTGAAGATGGAAATGTGTATTTTTACGACTTTACACGGCCAAAACATCTGTGTGCCAACAAGTTACAGGTTTGCCTTCCACAATATCCTATGTATATGATCATTTTCCTCATTTTTTGAACTAATCGTGTTTTAATTTATGAAAATGCTGGCTGCATTTGATTATTTTGGTCTTGATTTGACCTTCACAGGGCCATGGAGCACCGGTTATTAGTGTTGCTTGGAATTATGGTGAGAACTTGTTAGCTTCTTCAGATTGTGAAGGAATGGTAATAGTTTGGAAAAGGGCAAGTCTCCCAATTCCTCGAAGAACTAGTGAATTCCCAAACAAGGAGCCAAATAATTGATACGATTCTATTCTTTGTTAGTGTTGTTGGCATTGTATAAAATGCTCTGTACATTTCGTCATGAGAGGATCATGCAAGCTTGACTTGTTTCTTCCTTTATTCATGTCATCATAATGGATCCATGAAGAAGGTTCGTATAAAGTGACGCAAGTCCGAATACAAAGAGACCAGGTGTCCTAAGGCATTTTCCTATCACTCTTTTTGGTTCATTCATTGTACTCTAAATTCCTTGAGATGTATGGACTTTGTGTAACAAAGATTCTACGTCGCTAGAATTTTCTTTTCTGGTTCTATTTTGAGCACATGGATTTCTTTTAGTTCAATCCATCCAGGCATTGGTTTGCTTAGAGAATATATGCACTTAGGACCATTTCTTTCTATGGAAACTTGAAGAGGGATTTGTATGACACTTTGAGACTTCGTATCTGTCTCAGAAGGGCGAATTGTCGTGGTTTTGTGTGTATTATCTATCAAGGCGTAAACCAACTAATTGTACACAATTGGTACTCGTTTTATCGTTCATCCATGAGTTTTCTTGATCGGCATTGGACCATGCAAGCTCTCTCCCAAAGTCAAATCTCAAACAAACCACAAAACTCAATCTAGATCAGAATCGGTGGTGGTACAAACTCATACTCAACTATCTTTTGGATTACGCACTAAATGACGTTGTTGCAGGTCACATGGATGATTCACGAGGGTGAGTTCAAAAAGAGCCATATCGATCTTCTCATGAGACTCTGCTGCATTGCAATCGAGCTCCTTGGCAATTTCACCACTCCAAGTGGAATCATCATTGGTCGTCTAGGCAAAGCCGCGAGCTATGGGACCCTGGGAGTTGCATCCTGAACCCTAAATCCTAAATCTTAAACCCTAAATCCTGAACCCTAAATCCTAAATCCTAAATCCTAAACCCTAAAAATCCTGAATCCTTAAAATACCATTGGGATCATATCACCGTGTGCTGATGAAACTGATGTTCAAAATCTGAATTATTTTGTTCCATCAGTTCTTCTTCCTGCCTGTGCTATGCAGGATCATCCCCCCGCGCTGCCATCGCCGTCGCCATCGCCATCGCTGCCGTGCAAGAGGAAGCGCGTTCCTCAAGCTTCTGGTATCCCCTCTTCCTTCTCCATACTCTTCTCGGAAAGAAAAAAAACTTTTTTTTTAATGGTAGCTGTTCCGTTTTCCTTGAAGAAAGAGATGATCGAGGAGCGGTTCGGAGCTGTCACGATGTTAGAGGCCTTCAATTGGACCGACTTCTGGAGTCGCTTCGCATGTTAGTTCACTGTTTTTGCTCCGTGTTTATCTTGCCCTTTATACGTAATGTGAAAGTATCTGTGTGTAGATACGTAAAGGTTCAAGTGGTCACATTTTAGGCAGTTTTGTGTGAAGGAGAGCAGTGTCATAGGTAGCTGATTGAACTTGATGGATTAGTACCTGGGATGAAGGCCATTGGGAAAGAAAGAGAACTGCAAAGAAATAGTGCACAGAAGAGAGGAGAGAAATTGGAACGGAAGTTGTGTTGATGAAGTGAAAGAGAGAATGGTGATAACCTGGATAGCGATAGATAGATAGATTTTATTATCGTCTTCAAAGGTCAAATAGAAAACTAGAGGAGAGAAATGAAGTGGAAAGGACTTGTGCTCTAGGCATAGAGAGAGCAGAGGATTGGGAAGAAGAGGTGAAAAAGAAAAGAAACAATAAGAATTTCCAAACAAATGGGATGGGAACTGAAGCGAAATAATGTGAAAAAATATGCATGCAAGAAGCTGGAAGAAGATGGAGAAACATAGCGGAGGTAAGCAGAACAGAAAATATACGAGTATTGCAAATTACAATAGCGTGAAGGATGAATGAAGCTAATGCAAGAGGGAGTTGGTGCCAAAAAAACTCTATTTCCTCTTTACCCAGCATCCTTGTTCCCAAAACTATAAGGAATTAATATCCCGTTTCCTTTCTGCAATCTGGCTTATGTTACATTATTATGATGACTATTTGGTCTCCAGCAAAATATCTGATCTAATCGCTGTAAAATTTTAAATATTTTTATCATCAGATTTTATGTTATTGATTGCTGACGTCTGTACTGGCATTTGTGTTTCAACACATTTCCTCAAATGTTTGAAATGTAGTGCTTTGAATAATGAAATCGGAAGCTCATTGGAAACGACATCAAAAAAGCAGTTCACGAAGAAATGCAAGGTTTGGTGGATTTTTTTTCTTCTTTCTTTGTGCACACAAGGCCTAGAACTGATACCTTGGAATTCCACTGTTTTCTCCTTGCTATACCAAGACAATTAAAGTTCAGTTTAGGCTTATGAACAAACTTACCTCTACATGCAGGAATTGTTTTGCGTTGGAATCAATGATGTCACTCGAACCTTAGAGAACATGCCACGTATAGAAGTTAGTTCTTTGGAAGAAAAAAAAAGTAGACAATCGGAAGAAGCATCTGATGGAGCCAATTGTAAAAAACGATATCTTCATGTCAGTAAATCATGTTACTGTGAATGTTTTAGTTTTGGAACAAGTGTCTGAACAAGTATAAGTGCAAGAATGTGTGAAAGGGCTATGAAATGGGTGGGCTTTCAGTCAAAGGTTCAAATCTAAATTGCGTTCAAATAACATGTGTTCCTTATTCTTTCTAAAGATAAAATCTGTTGTAGGTCACTTGCCTAATATCAAAGAATGTTGTATTTGAACCCTTTTGGATAGAATACTAGGTAGGATAACGTGCAAAATAATTTGTAAAGCTGGATATGAACATGTCAAATCAACGTTTACAGGCTGTTTTGGTGGCAATGGATGCTCATCCACACATCCTTGTAGGACACCTTCCAAGCTTAGCATCAAGCAGGGGTGTTCCTTTTTTTGCTCTAAGTGGTGGAAACGGAACGGGTTCTTTAAAGCTAGGGGCAGTATTCCGAATGCGCACAGCATTAGCAGTTGGAGTGAAGGTATTTTCTCCTGTGCATTCAAATACTAGATATGAGCGGCCGTTTTATTGTCAACATGTGAGACTGTTAAACCCTTTTAGTTGTTTTATAATCACAGCATTGCTTTATGGGTAGGGGAGGGGGGCGTAAAACCATGATATACCCCTGTGTATTTCTTTATTTCCTGTAAAGGACATTGCTTAAGGTTAATTGCTTAAGGTTAATTGTAAAGGACTTTATTTCCTGTGTATTGCTTAAGGTTAATTGCTTCTTAAATGTCCTTTGTCTGCCCTTGAAGCAGCAGTTGTATATGCCTTTGCAGGAGGAAAAGACCTTGAAGCAGCAGTTGTTTATTTTCTCAAAATTTTATTTTTTCTGTTCCTTCGACTTTTTGACTTGCTTCCTTTTTCATGTGTTGATTGATAATGAAATTATTTCAGGTAGCCAACTCCAGTATAAACAATGCATTGGAGAGTTTCATGGCTGCTAACGGGGCTTAGGCAATCAATGTTGATGGCAAGACAAATTATAACAGTAAATAAAGAAGTGAATTTGATTACACAGTGCTCTTCATAATCACACTATGGGGTTGTACACATCCATGAATTTCGGCTCATACGAGGCCTTGTTATTTCGCAAAAAGCAACATTAGTTTCCAATGGTCATAATACAGACATTTGTACCCAACTTCAGTTGGAGACTGTTGGTAGCTGCATTCATGACAATGTAAGTCCGTTCTTGGAGGACATTGCAGGACGGCCCAATCCAAAACATCACACTATTTGTTGGATTTGTAAATATTGGAAGATGCTTCTTGTGGACGAGTTTCCTGTGGTGTAAGCAAGTGTCTAATTCTCTTGTAAACCGGAAACTCTCTACATTGCAGAACATCGGGGACATTGAAATTGGTAAAATTGGTGTTCATGAACTTTTGTATCCGACAGAAATGGATGTCATTTAATTCAGGTGCATCAAATCTTGTTTCTTTTATGTGATGGAGCAGCAAACATGTATAAACAAAGTTCAAGTATTCACAATACAATTTTTTTCCAGTCAAGTTTTACTGCCTTTGTCCAATTTCCCTTGCATTTCTCCATCAGAACACCGAATTGTGTATCTGTATATGAACACCAGGATTGGGCGTTTGATGCTTTGTTTACCCCAATTGTCTTACATGCCCTTGATGCATGTAACCGTAACATATTCTTCTTCTTCTTCTTCATCATCATCATCATCATCATCTTCTTCTTCTTGATAATGTATGCAATCAGCATTGCTACTAGAGAATGACTAATCTTTGCCTTTTGTGTTTCTCTTATTCTTCTTCTTAATCATCATCATCATCATCATCATCATCAGCTTCTTCTTCTTCTTCTTGCTAATGTATACAATCAGCAATGTTTTTCTTCTTCTTCATCTCCAGCTCCATGCAATGCATAGACTCCTTGTCCCTTTGTGTTGTGCCCCGAAGAAGGAAAAGGACGAGAGGGCTGATCAGGCTGCGGGAAAGGCTCGTACAGTTTGCGTGGGCTTCTTTCTAAGTGCTAACTAAATATAAACTCAGCAGGAAAACCAGAAGCGGCAGCAGTAGCAAAACAATCCATCGCCATCTTCTTCTTCCTTCCTTGCTCTCCTTCGTAACCCATGGCACTCCACCTTGTCCTTCTTCCACGCTCTTCTCAGGTACGATAATCAAACCCTGATTCTCTCTCTCTCTCTCTCTCTCTTCCCCCTCCATTCTTGTGTCCAATCCGCTTCAGCTGGTGAAGGCTCCATTCCAGAACGCCCAAAGAATTTCTTTTCTTCCTCCTGTTTCCGTTGTTGTTAATGTTGTTGCTGAACAACTTCTCAGGTGCAGTAAGGAAAAATCTAGCTTTTGTTCCGGCTTCTCTTCCCCTTACTCATCCCCTGCACGACGTTCCAATACCGTTTCCCTTCATTCGTTCCCTCTTTTCTTTGGCATTTCCATCATCGCTTCGCTTCCTCTTCTTTCCATGTATTGATCCGATCATTGAAATTTGTCGGGTGTTGTACATTTTGATGCGGATAGGATCTTCAAGGACGTCATGGATCCCCCAGAAAGTGTTCTACTTGGAACTGGGCTGCTTCGTTCTCTCTATTTCTGGTTCTTTTATTCATTGCTTTCGGCGCGTTCAATCAACGAATTTATAATCGTAAAGATAGCAACAAGATCGTGGAGAACTTATTTCATGGCGATCCTTCACAGCCCCTCAACTTTCTTGTTGTTGGAGATTGGGGCAGAGAAGGGAAGTATAACCAATCTGAAATCGCGGTTCAGGTTAGAGCTATTCGACTTTGAGATTGAAATGAGGCGAAATATTCCATGTTCGGGTTCGTTTTATGGAGGTGGGAAGAGTCATGCAGCAATTAAGCTTTGTTTTCTGCAGATGGGGAGAGTAGGAGAAGAGCTTGCGATTCAATTTGTTGTCTCTGTGGGTGATAACTTCTATGAGACGGGGCTCAAAGGTGTTGACGATCCAGCTTTTGCAGCTTCTTTCACTGATATATACACTGCTCCAAGCCTACAGACAACATGGTACACTGGTAAATACTAATATACTCTAATCTTTTCTGAAGGAAATACTAGGTGTCTTTCCAGCCTATAAATTCTTCCTATGCACCACTCAGGCTTTTCTTTACTACTTAGGCTAATGATCGTCTTCTCACGATTATTCTGTCTAACTCGCGATTCTTTCACATGAGACTGATGGTTCTGAATCCTTTGTCGGATTAGGAAATGGCCTTTTTAATCCACAACAATCCTATGAGATGAACCATTGAGATCATAGTCTTAAGATAGTTCATCATGTATTTGTGGTATTAGAATATACTACTGATCCAATTCTAATTTTTTGTATCTATGCAAGACCTTGATTTTGATTGTAGTGTCAAATCCACAATATCATTCACTTATAATGCATGGTAATCATGATTGCATGGGAGATGATCTTGCTAATGTGTGCAATGAGACTGTCGAATGCTAACTAGATTATATATGGTGAATGATTCAAATTGTACGATTATATACTTATACGAGGTGAACAAATTATATGCGTGATGAGTGATTCAGATCAACATATATAAGTGATGAACTAAATATTTGTGTGATGAGTGTTTCAGATCAATATATATACACGGTGACCAAATTATAATATGTCAGGTATCATATCATACTAAATATCATCAATATCATTCATACATAGTGCTTGGCAACCATGACTACATGGGGGATGTTCTTGCCCAATTGAGCGATGAGATCGTCAAACGTGATCCAAGATGGTTTTGCCGACGAGAATTCGAGTTGCGCACAGCGCTTTGCAAACTGCCGCCAGATCTTGGTACTTTTGAATAGATGCCCCTTTGCATTATATTTGCATTTTTATTGGGTTCTTGTTTTTTTTTTGTTATATACAAAATATTGCGAAATTTCTAGGTGATTGCCATGCCAATATTGATATGTTCTTCATTGATACAACACCTTTCGTGAATGAATATTGGGAGAACCAAACACAGAGCTTTGATTGGAGAGGGTTAGCTCCTCGAGCAGATCAACTACGGTATCAGCTTGAGGTACCGATCTCGATGAACCACATTATTATGTATGCATGTCCTGTGAGTGTTCCTTGTTTAATACCAGAAAAAACGTGACAGGAGCAGGTTAGGGTAAAGCTACAAAAAATCACAGAACTAAGTTAGAGCTTTTTTTCCAGAGCTGAATTTTTTAGATATCGATGTTTAGTAACATACGTTTTGCTTCCCAAGTCTGTAGTTTTGTTTAATTATCCATGACCGTTTCAATAATTATCTTCTTGATCCAATATGGCCATGTCCACGTAATTTTTAACCCCTCCTGACAAATACACGAGTCTGATCTTGTTCTCTTCGACTAATTCCCCTTTTGATGTCGATGATGAATGCTTCTTGTTGGCTCTCAGCCACTGCGTCATTTTGACTCATTTTTTCTACGCCCAACATCAGCTTTTGGCATTTGATTGAGGCACCTTCATCTAGCCATTCCTTCACTTGTACTCTCCAGTGACTCGACTACATATACTCATAGGAGATATAGCATTGACTTCATACCCTACCTGAAATGGTGTTGATTCTACACTTGCTGTAACGTACGACGTCCAAACTGAGTTTCTGATCTTGATCAGGTCAATTTCCATCAACAATTCTCTTCAAAATTCTTCACAGGCTCTAGTTTGTTGATTCTCGGAGACCATTAGCTCGAGGATAATAATCATATTAAGAAGTTTTGTAGCTCTTCATCCTTTATATGCACATGTGCAATGGAAATCTTTGGAATATTCATTTTCAATGCTGTAAGTAGTTAGTCGTGTACTTTGTTGAAAAAGATTATATGACAGATTACCAAACCCTTTGTATAGGACCTTGAAATTAATTTGCGAAACTCAGATGCCACATGGAAGATGGTTTTGGGACATCACCCAATCCATACAGTTGGCCATCACGGTGATACGATAGAGCTCGTGAATCAGGTCTTACCGATTCTTGAGGTGGGAGACTACTATATGGAAAGTATTACCATTAAGTTAATGGGTTTTTTTTTTCCCTAACAAATTTCGTTACCCTGCGGTTCCATTGTGTAGAAGTACAAAGTGGATGCATACATCAATGGACATGACCACAATGTTCAACACATAAAGCGTGCAGACAGGTTTGTGAAGGTTTTTGTGACCCGATGCTTGGCTAATATGCTTTTTGACTGTTTTCGACAAGAAGTGGGTTGTCTGATTTTGATACTGCACAAACTGTTGGCTCTCAGTCCTATTCACTTTATTACAAGCGGTGGAGGTTCAAAGGCTTACAATGGATTACAACCATACGGAGAAGGTGCAGGTGTACAATTTGTGTTCGATGGACAAGGATTTGTTGCTGTATCTGTGATGCCCGCACAAGTTTCGTTCAAGTATTATGACGTGTTCAGAGCGACATTATATTCATTTGTTCTCAAGAAATGAAAATGTTGAAGAAATTGGAATCGATGTTCTGAGCGTAGCGTTCTTCATCAGCATATTGTGGAGGAGAGCTCTCGCTTACAAGGTCCAGCATATTGAAAGCTATTATGTAAAGGCTTGAAGACATCACATATACAATTGATGCTATGATCACATAAATCATTTATAATCAGTAAGAGGCAGGGAAGAAAATCAGTACATGGGTTTACTGCTGTGAAGCTCATCATCCGTTAACTTGTAAGACTTTTTGTACCGGTAAAACTTCCCATGAGAACAGTTCAAAAGTTTGATGTGCAAATTTTAGAAGACAAACTCAAAAACCTTCCAAGCATGTCTGCATATTATTTCAAAAAGTGATGATGGTATGTAGGAGTAATCAAGGCAGGAGGCCATGACTCTTCTGGGCTTTCTTTGATGTCTTAATATGTTATTTCTGATAGCCTCAGGGCGTACCTAAACAAAATTGTAATGGCGTATACAAAGCTCTGGTGGAGAAATAAATTCGGTATTGCAGAAATTCCAGTGGGTGCAAGTGAAAATGGTGCTGGATGGGTTTCAAAAACGGCAAGTGCAAAATTGGATTAGTAAGCTTGAAACAGCCCTCTCTCTCTCTCTCTCTCTCTGTGTGTCTGTGTGTGTATACATTGGAGTATGTAGCTTTTGCTTTTCTGTAGTGGGTATCAAATTTGGATTAGTAAGCTTATACAGCTCTCTCTTTTTTTCTGTATAGATTGTGGAGTATGTAGGTTGGCTTTTCTGTAGTGGGTATCAAAATTGGATTAGTAAGCTCTCACTTTTTTTCTGTAGTGGGTATCAAAATTGGATTAGTAAGCTCAAACAGCGCTCTCTCTCTCTCTCTCTGTGTACTTTTAGATATACAGTGATTGACTTGGACTCTTGATAATAGCAGTATGTACTATGTAGATTAGTATGTAGTATGTGCAAGCTCTACCTGCAATATCCCATGATTGTGATGATTGATGATGAAGCTTACGACCATGAGAGGATCGGTTCTATAGCTCTAAGACAGAAAAGAAAGATCAAGGAGAATAGGCTAAGGTTAACAAGATTGGATCGGCGAGAGGGGTAATATATATATAACTCGGGAAATGAGAACCGTTAATTCAGTTGGTGGATGGATTCTTGAGTTGCTATGGTACTGTAGCTCGAATCTGTCTAATAGATGTGGTATGGTTAGCGATCTGGCGTATGGTAGCAAGCAACGATCAATCGAAATTGGGTGTGTGGAGATGGAGAGGATTTGGTGTAGCGGCAGGAATGAGGATCCGGACCTCGAGGGGAGGAGATGGTGGTGGTGATGAAGCAGAAGAAGGTGTTGATGATGAAGACGAAGCAGATTCAGAAGATGTTGATGACGAAGATGAAGCAGAAGAAGCAGAAGAAGCAGAAGAAGAAGATGTTGATGATGACGATGAAGATGCAGCAGAAGAAGCAGCAGAAGATTCAGCAGAAGCAGCAGCAGAAGAAGAAGATGCTGATGATGAAGATGGAGATGGCGATGGAGATGAAGCAGAGGATGGAGGAAGGAGCGGGGAGGCCCTGCAGATGGGGCAAGAGGCGGAGTGGCGAGCAAGCCATGTGCCGACGCAGGAGGCGTGGAAGACATGGCGGCAAGCTGGGAGGCGGGTGAGGCGCTCGCCAGGCACGAACTCCGCCAAGCAGATGGCGCAAGCCAGCGCGGACTCCATGGATTCTCTCGCGTCGGGGCGCAGGGAAGCAGCAGCAGCAGCAGGCGCCATAGCCATAGCTTCCTCTGCTGCTGCGTTAGCTCCCAGCTTCTGCTGCTGCTGCTGCTCGTTGTGGAGGAGGAGGAGCGCGTGAGGAGCGGCGGCGATGGGATGCAGGATGTGGAAGGTGAGCACGGGCAGGGAATCGAGCTGCTTCTTCTTGAGGGTGCAGGGCCGCGGTGAAGCAGGGGCGGTTGCTCCTGCTGCTCCCAACACGCCATGGCGATGGCGATGGCGATGGTGGAAGACGAGGAAGAGGCGGGCGAGGCAGCAGCGGATGGCGAAGTGGAGGCCCAGGATGCAGAGCAGCAGCAGAAGCAGGGCGGCGGTGATGACGACGATGTGGAAGTCCAGCGTGCTGCTGCTGCTAGCCGAACGAGGAGCACCACTCCCTGCTTCTGCAGCCATAGCCATAGCCATAGCTGATCCCCTGAAGCAGAAGATGATGATGATGATGATGATGAAGATGATGATGATGAAGCAGCAGATGCAGATTCAGCAGCAGAAGAAGATGATGATGATGATGAAGATGAAGCAGCAGATGCAGATTCAGCAGAAGAAGATGATGATGATGATGATGATGAAGAAGATGATGATGAAGCAGAAGCAGAAGCAGAAGCAGAAGCAGAAGAAGAAGAAGAAGAAGATGATGATGATGATGATGATGAAGAAGATGATGATGAAGCAGCAGATGCAGAAGCAGAAGCAGAAGAAGATGATGATGATGATGATGATGAAGAAGAAGATGATGATGAAGCAGCAGAAGCAGATTCAGCAGAAGAAGAAGAAGATGATGATGATGATTATGATGATGATGAAGAAGCAGAAGCAGAAGCAGAAGAAGATGATGAAGCAGAAGCAGAAGAAGATGCAGAAGCAGAAGCAGCAGAAGAAGGTCCAGAAGATGCAGGAGAAAGAGAAGGGAAGATTTTGGCTCTGGGCTTTTGCAACACACAAGCAAGCAAGCAAGCAAGCAAGCAACAAATGCAAGAGAGGGCTTGAGGTTTTTTATACACGCACAACACAAAATCTCAGAGTTCCTGGTCTTTCTTCTGTTAAGAGCTTTGGTGGGCAGGAGAGGGGTGCATGTGATTTAGACAGAAGAGCTAGATATAGACAGATATAGATAGAATCTAGATAGAAGAGATAGATAGATATAGAGATAGAAGAGATAGATGGATAGATAGAAGAGATAGATGGATAGAAGAGATAGATACAAGAGATAGATATAGAGATAGCAAAATGTGAGAGAGTAGAGACGCGGAAACACGAAGTAGCAAGCAAAGGTCGTGAAGAACAAAAAGAGGGAATATTCCCCCCCACCCTTCCCCCCAAAAAAAGAAAGCCAAAAACAATAGGAAAAAAAACAACAAAGGGCAACAGAGAAGAGCACCAGCAGCACAGTTAAATGTAGTTGGAAAAGAAGCAAAAGCAAAGAAAGCCGAAGCAAAAAAGCAAGAAGAAGAATATAAGTAAGATTGGAGGTCGGGCATTGCGCTGGGATTTGGTACAAATGTGTATATAATATTATATGTTTCATTATACACATCTGCTATGTATGAACTTATCTATCCACCTTTGATTGGGGTTTGGATGGGGAATGGGAATTTTGGAGGGGATTCCTCTGCTTCCCACACCATCCAATTTTCATCCCCCCCCTTCTGTTCCTTTGAATCCATCCCATCCCCTGTTCCCTGTTCCCTGTTCATGATCTCTGCTCCACAACAACAGATTTGCTCCCATGTTATTTTTATGTATGTTTGTGTGTGTGTGTGTGTGTGTGTGTGTGTATTTATGCGCGGTTTTTTTTTTGGTGTGTGGGCAAGCAATCATAAGAGTTAGATTCCCCCCCCCCCCTTCTCCAACTGCATAATTGAGATCAAATGCCTCATGCATCATTCACACTACTAGTAATAGTAATAGTAATAGTAGTAGTAGTAGTAATAATAATAGTAGTAGTAGTAGTAGTTGTTGTTGTTATTGTTGTAGTAATATGTATACACTATGTATGCTACCTACAAGCTTCTTCAAAGAGGAGGAAGAAGATGAAGAACATGGACATTGGAGCATAATCTCGCACTACCCCCACCGATGCGATTGATACATTGCATAATTGCGGCGCCCGATCGTACGATTAGCGAGCACCGCCGAGGACGATTACCGACCCCATAATTAGCATGCTATAACTACCGCAACGCAAGCAAGGGAAGCAAGCTGAAGGGCTAGCCAGCTTTTATTTTACCCCTCATGTAAGGTCAATCCTATAGGATTAGGCTTCTTCCTCTTCTTCTTCCTCCTCCTCCTCCTTGGAGAAACAAAGGCTTCCGGAAGCATCCGGAACATTCCTTCCCGAAGAAAGTCGGGTTCGTAGCACAAAGGTGCGGTAGGAGCCATTTCGTGGCGGTCGAAACTTGAGGAAGTCTCGCAAACACTTTTGACGAGCTTCTCAAACGCACCGTCGACTTGATGTTAATGTGGCCACCAGAAAGAATCGACTCTCTGGGGCTTCGGAATCGGGAGGATTGGCAAGCTCTCCGCCAGCCATCCACAGTAGATGAAAATTTCGATTCGAGCCGATCGACGCATTACAATCATCTGCATTCGGCGATCGTTTCCCACTCCAATGTCCGTAAGGTACATTGTAAAACAACAAGTCGCCGCGGCCTTGTCCGCTTTCACACTGTACACCGAGAAGGGAGGCAATAGAAACCGCTGGGTCGCAGAAACAACTCTTTGCTTGTAACACCGGATCGTTCGTGTTGGTTACAATCGATCGAAGAGCGGCTTCGCGCGATGATCCCGCTTCTTCGCAACCTTTGTCTTCTCGTCTGCGATTCCACCGTCACTGAACGAATCGATTGGCCGATCCTGTGGGCTCGATCGACCCGAGATCTCGTCGAGATTCCAGGGATCAGGTTCCGCGGAAACAACAAAAACACAAAAAAAAAAACAAATGATAACAAAAACAAACGCGTAGTTGGAGATCCGATTCGATCCGTGAAGATCTACTGGCGAGAGAGAGAGAGAGAGAGATCGTTCCTCGATGAGTCAATACAATCCATCCAGTCCTCATGTGATACATGCATGCAAAAATCATCCTCCTAACATAACAAGTGTGGAATGGCATGCATGCATGGTGATGGCCCAATCACTCATAGATCATGTCATCTGGATAACACAATGGCTAGCCAAATCTAGGTTTATCTATGCATGCATGCATGTGTGTGTGTATGTCTCACCATGCCCCAAATCTAACCGCGATGAATCTAGCTTCACACACACACACACACACACACAAAGTGTGGGTTTGTGGGTTGGTTTGTTTTTTCGCGTCGAGCGAGAATGAATCTACAAACACGGAATCGTTCCGTTCCGGAAGAGAGAAACCACCACCAAACTTGTGTGCTTGTGCGTGTTTTTTTTCATCGGGGTTGTTGGGGTTGGGAACAATGTAGGTGGCCAGGAAACAAAACCCTGCCGACTCCTGGTTTACATGCAGAAGCGAGTTTTTCAGCGTGCATAGGAGCATTGAGCAGCTTGAGATTCGTTAACCAGCTCCTGTTTGGGGCCGTGGCTTGGCTTGGCTTGGCTTGGCTTAGAGCGTTTCGAGCAGCTCGATTCACCCAGCTCGTAAGCTGTTAAAGCCAGTTAAGCCCGATTCGGCGCTTCTTCTTCTTACCGTAACAAAGAGAAGGCAACAATCTTGCTATACAAAAGGCGTGGCCCTAAAAACCGGTTTTAACTAACGTCGTAACCGGTTCGAAACGGATCAAGCTCGGCGTTTCTTTAAAACAGCACAGGCTTTTCGAACAGGTTCCGGACTCGAGGTCGCGCGATTGAACCAGTTTAAAGCCGGGCACTGCGTACGGAAACAGCGGCAATTAGATTTTGTGTGTTGAAAGTGTGTGTGAGAGTGTGTTGTTTGGAAAGTGTGCGTTTTGGAAAGTGTGCGTGGGAACGGGGGCTTAGGTAGCAGGGGGCACTGTGTGCTTAGGAGGCACAAGGCCCATGTGGCCATTTAAAAACCAAAATCCAGTGAAAGGTAGTTAGAAACGCACAGGAACAAATAATTTAATCAATTAATTAATCAGTTAATCAATTAATTAAGTGCACTAATCAATTCACTCAATTAATTAAATTTAAGGGTTTTTTTTTTGTTTTTTCCGGTTTTTTTTTTTTGTTTTTGTTTTTGTTTTTATTTTTCTAAAAAACAAACGCGGTCTTCTTCTTCTTCTTCTTCTTCTTCTTCTTCTTCTTCTTCTTCTTCGTCTTCTTCGTCTTCGTCTTCGTCTTCGTCTTCTGCTTCCTTCTGCTGCATCTCTGAATCTGCAACCCCTTCGATCATTCTTCCTCCATTCCATTGATCTCAGGACGTTGATTCTTCCGCTGATTCCTCCCCACATTCGATCTTCTTCCCCTTCGATCCCTCCATGCCCATGCCGCGCCGGGCCGCTGCTGCCGCCGCCGCTTCCTTCTCCGCCTGCAGCTTCATCCGCCTGCAGGACCTCAATCCCCGGCTATGGCGGCGCCCAGCTTCTCTGATCATGCTCCTGCCATGTCGCCAATCCCTGCTGGCCCTCGCCTCCTCCGCCATGGCCCTCCTCTGCATCACGGCGGCTCACTCCATCGCCCGCCTCATCTTCACCCCCCCTAACCCTAGCCCTGGCCCTAACCCTAACCCTAATCCCATCTGCCGCTTTGGAAACAGACGCATTCACGCCGACGCACCGTTGCGCCATGCCGCCTACTACTCCTACTACTACGACTACTACGTCGATTATGTCGACTGCTATTCCCACCTCGTCTTGGGCCTGCTCCTCGCGGCTTTCTCCTGCTTCGCCGCGCTTGCTGCGGCCTCCATAGCCCGCTTGCAGAGCCGATCCTGGGCTCCCAGCAACCGCAACAGCCTGCAGCCACAGCAACCTGCCGATGATCCAGGGATCAGCTCCGGTGATGATCCAGTAATTGGCTCCGATGATCCTAGTGACGATACCAATCCTCAGCTAGAATCAGCTCCGGATGCGCCGCCTGATCATAGCCTCCTGCAGGACGATGCAGCAGGAGTATATTCCTTATCCCTTCAAGCCAGCTTCCGATCCGCGGACAGCGCCGAATATTTCCCTGCCGATGATCAATACGATCCCGATCGCAATCTCGATCGCAATCCCGATCGCGATCTCGATTGCAATCCCGATCCCAATCGCGATCCTAGTGCAGCTGCAGATGCTGCCTGCGATTCGGGAGAATCTTTGGCCGACAAGATTCTGCCCGCCGCGGCCCAAGATTCCTCCTCCCTGCATGATCCCATCCCAGCTCATCGTGATCAAAATCATCGGATTCAGGAGGAGGAGGAGGAGGAGGATATTCTGATCGCCGATTCCATCGTGCGCAGCTTCTCGTCCGACGACAATTTCTTCACGGACGCGGATTCGAGCCCCGACGTGGGCCCGTCCGCCGGGGAAGATTCCCTCGTGCTCAGCTTCTCCGACGACCATTACGCGGACGCGGAATATTCCGTCGGCGGGCCCGCCGCCGGGCCGAAAGATTCCGATTCCGATGCGAGGGATGGAATCGGGCCGGAAGATTCCGGCGCAGCTCCAGCTGGAATATTCCCTCCCCCGGCCGGCGGCGCCGATATGTATATCGATTCCAGCGACGGCGCCGCTGCAAACGATTGCGACGCGTATTGCGGGTGGGGCCGTGTCCTCGATTCTGCGCCAGCTGCCGCCGCGGCCGATGATCCATCGTCGGAGGCTAATTCTAATCGTCATTCTTCGATGACGACGATCGGGGCTGATAATAAGGAGGGAATCTTCGTGGATCCGTGCTTGGCGCAGTACGATCCGTATTTCTACGATAATCCTCACCACCGATCGGGCGGCGGCGTCTACAAGGACGACGCGGGCGAGGACGTGGTCATCGTGCACAAGAACACGGACATCATCATAAGCCGGGTGAACACGAAGATCAAGTCGCTGGAGCCGATAAGCAATCTGGCCGCGACGGCGACGGGCGACGATAGGGACTCCTACGTGGCGGGCGGTTCTAATAATAATATGCGCCCCGGTGATCGCGATAAGCGCGATCGGTTATCGCCGGAGACGAGCTCCGCAGATCGAAACGCAGCCGGCGTCGAGCGCGAGCTTGCCGGTTCCACTAGCGCCGATCACGATCGCGCTCGCGATTCGAACGCAGCTGATATTGCAGATCACATGAATGGCAATGGCGCTGTTGATGATGATGATGATGATGTTGGTGATGATGATAAGAAGAAGAACAACAACAACAAGAAGATTGATGAGCAGGTTGATATTGAGCTGAACGCGATGGCAGATCGCATGCGCGAACGCATGGAGCTCGTGAAGCGCAGCGTGGAGAGGGCGGAGCGAGCCGAGCTGAGCGCCTTCAAGGCTCGCCAGGCCAAGCAACAGTTCATGGCCTATGTCTTCCACAACATCAGAGGTCCGGAATCGAATCGAAGCCAATAATTATTCAGGGTTTAGGAGTTTTTGCTCGATCTCTATGGCCCGATGTCGCATTAATCTCAATCCTCAGAAGTGAAAAACGCAAAACCGGAAATCGAACGATGCAGCAATCACACACAATCAATCACTTAATGACATTCAGTTCAATGGAACCTAAAGATTTTTGGAAACAAAAAGTTGTGTCTTGGACATTGTAAAAATATATAGAATCTGGAACATTTAGGATATGATTCCAAAGGTTTGATGGTGTGAAGGAATTACTCTTTGATTAACTATTACTGTTATTATTATTATTATTATTATTATTGTTACTATGAAACAAGGATTAAACAACTTCATACATATAGTGGAAAGTAGTTACAATATCATAAGGTATAACATAATCTCACTCTTTGAAAAAATTAATCAGACCTTAGTAGTGTTTCCATTAATTCTCTTTGCTCAGAAAGGAATCGGACCTTAATAGTGCTTCCATTCTCTTGCTTCTCCTTCTTTGGACCACCAATTAGTCTTAATTATGCTTTCAATTTGTCTTAAATACAACTTCTTCTGCTTTAAATAATAATGTCTTCTCTTTTCTGGATGATATGCGCAGTCCCCTTCAATGCCATCATCTTAGGATTGGGTCACCTCAATACCGCGAACTCGGGCAAGTGCAAGAGCAAGAAGGAGAACCAGGAGCTCATCCAGATGATGCTCGACTGCGCCAATTCGGTGACAAACGTTCTCGACGACGTGATCGAGATGGGTAAATAATCTCTCTCTTTTGTGTCTGTTTCCAATTTTTGTGCTTGGGATGATTGGTACACATCCTACTGTCATATGTTTTGTCTCAGGGGCCAATTCTGGTATTAAAAGATGTTTATATATCGTGCTTTCTTTCTTTCTTTCTTACAACCAACTGGATTCTTCTCACGATGAATGAAATTTCCATCCAGGGAAGCTCGAAGACGGCCTCATGGAGCTCAGCTTCGAAGTGTTCGACGTGTTTGGCCTCATTTCTTCCATGCTTACGACGCTGAGGGCGAAGATGAGCGAGACGCGGACGTCAGTGAAGGTCGTCATGGACCCGTGCACCAAGAAACGGCTGACGCTGAAGAACATATCGGCTGACAAATCGAGGATCCTGATGATTCTAGGTACGGTTAGCGTTCTAGATCCCTTTCCTAAGAAGCAGCTACAAACAGTGAAACCCAATAACACACAATGTAGTATCTTATCTATCACGGATTACAAAGACAAGTTATTATTTGATATGAAATGTCTATTCGAGGTTCGAACCGATGACCCTTTAGTTTAAAAACAATTCTAATGAAATAATTATATTACTGATGTATATACATATAAATGTATCATTAATGTTTGTCGACGAGTTTTGGCCGTGACAGTGGCTTCTCTATAATCGTTGGTTTCACATTGTGTGCATATTTACAGGAAGCTTCCTCCACAATGTGATGGAGCTGGGCGAAGCAGGTAGCAGTTTAGAGCTGACCATCAGCTGCTTGCCCATCGTCGTGCCCGGAGAAGGGGGAGCAAAGGAAGACGAGGACGAGGACGAGGACGAGTCGGACGATGAAGACGAGGAGGGCGCGTTCGCGTGCCCTTGCACCAAAGTCGGGGGCCGCTCGAGAATGCACTCCTCGTCCGCGATGGCCACCGAATACGGCTCGTGCGAACACAAGGAGTATTCCAACCTCCGGTTTACGGTCCGCGGACCTCCTCGTAAGTCTCCTCTCACCTCCCCCATCTCTCTGTTCTCGCACTTCTGATATCAATCTTTTGACCCTTTTAGAGACCATAAACATGGTATTTTTGCCTGATATAAAACATTGGATGATCGTATTGGTAATCGGCATCGTAGCGATCTCACAGATAGCTAGCTGGATACACAAATATTATTGTACGCTTTGTCTCATAGGTCAGAATGGCTTCTCTCTGTCTTTAGCTGATCTCCACTAAGATCGTACAAATATCGGATGATTGTATTTGTAATTGCCATCGTACGGACCTCATTGA